>JAVXUL010000010.1:10642462-10658385 GCA_035590515.1 Trichilia minutiflora | reverse complement strand
AACTTCCGAAGTCTTAGTGTTTTAATTTATATTTAATCTTTACTTGGTAATTTCTTTCTTTAAAATCAATCCATCACAGATATCCCAAAGCAATCACCAGAAGAACTTACTTGCCTCTTCAGTTTTTGGCCTTTCTCTTAATGATGCCCGGACTTAATCAGACCATTGCCAGCTACCCGAGCCAACACCAAGTGTGTAATTGTTGCAATAGATTACTTCACAAAATGGGTAGAAGCAAAGCCCCTTTCCTGCATAACAGAGAAGAAGACAGCAGCTTTTGTGAAGCTGAATGTGATATATCGCTTTGGACTCCCACAGGTTCTAGTGGTCGATAACATAAAGCAGTTTGACAATGCTAAATTCAGAGAATTTTGTTTAGATTTCGGTATCGATCTAAGATTTATTACATCAACACATCTTCAAGCTAATAGGCAAGTGGAAGCCGCTAACAAGATAATCAAGAAAGCCCTGAAAAAGAAGCTTAGAGAACATAAAGTAGTTTGGACTGATAAGCTATCTGAGGCACTTTCGGCTTATAGGATCACTCCTAGAACAACAATAAGGGAATCTCCATTTTTGTTAGCTTTTAGATGCAAAGCCATGATCCCGATCAAAATTGACATCCCAACTTTTCGGGTTCAAGACTACATTGAAGAAAAGAACGAAGCCAGCCAAAGATTTGACCTGGACCTATTAGAAGAAAAAAAAGACGAGACCCTAATAAAAGTGATAGCTCATTAACAGAAGGTGACTCATTATTACAATCAGAAGGTTCGACGTTGAACTTTTCAGAAAGGAGATTTAGTTCTCATATAAGTAACTCTCAATACCAAACTCCCTGGAGAAAGAGTTTTTAGAGCCAACTGGGAAGCGTCATATAAGGTTGTCCGACTTTTTAGACCTGGAGTTTATAAACTAGAGACCCCGATTGGTATACCAATCAGAAATCCTTAGAACGTCGAAAAATTGAAGTTGAATTAGCCTTGATTCGATCTTTCAAAGTAAGCCCCCAGAGCTAATGCGTGGTGTCCTAAACACTTCCTTTCTAATAAATTCCAACTATATCACTCTCTAGAGTACTCTAATTAGATTCAATTTTTACTTCTAGGTTGATCGACTTCTTCCTCTTTCACAAAAGTTGTTGTTGGGAATGAGAAGTTACTTGTCCGAAATATGAAATTCATGGGACCACGTGGTCCCCTAATCTGAGACCTTATACTCTCAACGGGATCACGTCATCTTCAAGTTAAGGATATAAGCAGTTAAAAGAACCACGTCGTTTGAGACCATATGGACCATGTCGTCCGAGACAGTTGTTATTCTTGGGACTACATCGTCCCCTCATCTAATACTTTATACTCTAAACGGGATCACATCATCCTCGAGCTAAGGATATAAGCATTTAAAAGAATCACATCATTCCAAGGTCACATAGATCACGTCGTCGAGGTTAATTGACGTTCGTAGGACTATGTCGTCCCTTTATTCGAGACCTTATACTCTCAATAGGACCACGTCGTCCCCAGCTAAGGATATAAACAGTTAAAAGAACCACGCCATTTCGAGGCCACATGGACCACGTCGTCCAAGGCTAGCTGCTATTTTTGGGACTATGTCGTCCCCTCATCCTAGACCTTATGCTCTCAATGGGATCACGTCATCCCCAAGCGAAGGATATAAGCAGTTAAAGAAATCACATTGTTTTGTTGTCCATAGACCACATCGTCCGAGGCCAGCTACTATTCTTGGGACTACGTCGTCCCTTCATTCGAGACCTTATACTCTCAATTGGACCATGTCATCCCCGAGCTAAGGATATAAGCAGTTAAAAATATCACGTCATTTTAAGGTCACATAGACCACATTATCCGAGGCCAACTATTATTCTTGGGACTATATCATCCCCTCATCCGAGACCTTATGCTCTCAACGGAACCACGTCGTCCCTGAGCGTAAGATATACTCAACTCCTAGAACCACATTATTTTGAGGCCATTAGGGATCACGTTGTCCTCGATCTCATATTATATACAAGACCATATCATCTCTGATCTAAGATCACATATCATTTACGATTTATTTAACATTTATGTTACTTTTAGAAAGGGATCATTGCATGGAAAAGTTTATTATTCTTTATCTATTATACATACGATTCATATTTATGAGATCTAGATATATGATGTGATGATTTTGTCTATCCATTATATGTTTACCTATTATCTCAGGTAACTGTTGCATATCTTTTTGATCTGATGCCAGCACTTAGTGAAATTTTTCTAAAGTAATTTACACAATTTAAGAATTATAACTTAAAGATTTGTATACGGATGACTTTTATTACATAATCAGTTTAAAGTTTCCTCTAAGTGTAAACAGGTATCACTTTAAAAAGAAATTTACCTAAGTACAAGAACAAGAGATACGAGGACGGTGATACAAAAAGAGGCTCTCTGTTAGAGAAATAGTGTTTCATTGATATTCTGTTTTTTAAAAAAACACACTAAGTCTTTACATGTACAACTTCTTATTTATCCGCGGGAGATTTAAGTCTTAGGGGAGGATCTGTGGACGGATTAATAAGAGGCTACTCCTGAGTAGGCGGAGGATCAACAAGGGTAATCTCGATAGTAGGATCCGAGGCTAGAGCTTCTTTATTTGGTTCGATAGTTTGGACCTCAAAAGTTGGTATCTCTCTTCCCAAAGCCTCATATAACCACCCGATGTCAAGGTGAGGAGATTGTGCCTTGAAAGTTTGGCATGTCAGGTCTATGGCCTGATCCATCTTAGCCTCACCTTCGGTTTTGATGACTGTTATGGCTTCCTACGCCTTTGTCAAGACTTCTTAGGCCCGTTGATTTTCTCCAGCCACCCTCTTTTGAAACAGTTCTAGCTCAGATTCTTTAAGTACAAGCCGAGACCTGAGATTGGTATTCTCAATATTGAGACCTGTTTGCTCGGATTTTGAGGTTGTTACTTGGAGTTTCAACTCCTCTTTCTCTTCCACCCATGCTGACTCTCTTTCTTTAAGTTTCATTCTCTCTATTGCTAGAGCAGCTTCAGTTTTCTCAAGGGCCTCCGTGGCCCAGACATTCTCTTTCTCCAACTTTTTAATTTTTCTTATTTCATCTTTACTGACCTCCCACTGAAATCTCATTTGTTGGACCGCCTATAAATAGAAAATTATTAGTAAAGTTATAAAAAAAAGTATCTCTAAAAGATGAGTATTAAACTTACCCACAAATCCCATTGGTACATGAATTTTATAGTTTCTGTATCCTTCAGAGACTCTAACCTTTGAGAAACACTGGGGGAGAGATGTTTTCCCGCGTCATTTATCAGTCCTAAAAGATGAGCAAAATATTGCCACTTTTTTTGGGGGATATAATCGAATCAAAGCTCAAAAATATTTGTTGATCCGAAAAAACTGGCAAAAAAAGACTTTGGGGCGTTATCAGCACCAATCCATATTCTCTTCGGACCCCTTCATTGGTGGATTCTCTATCATCACCCTCTTTTCTTTATCTTTAACGATAGTGGGGAGGGTCTCGGATTCTGATTTCAAGATTATAGTCGGTCCCTGATTCCTCTACACAAGGTACCCAGCCTTTATTTGTCTTTTTGTCTCCTGAGGTGGCTGGGTGGAGGACTCGACTTTCTTCTTCCCTGAAATTTTGGTCCGGTTTGCTAGTGGCTTCCCGTATTGTTTTTTTGACATCGTGGCTCTTGCAAGAACTGTAAAAAGGAGGGTTATGATATCTTTAAGTTATTTTTGATGATTAAATAGATAATTACTTTTATATATTATATTGTTTTTGATAATGCCAAAATAAATAATAAGTAACAAAAATGTGAACATGTGATAATTCGACTGAATTTATTTGTTAAATGAACATATATAGGTCATTTGTTCTTTGGAAAGTGTATACATTTTTGCAGGTGAGAAAAATGTGAAAAAAGTGTCAAGAAAAGCTCACCAAGACACAAATGTATCGATACATTGCTCAAACATATCAACACGTTTAAGTCACAGTGTCAAATAAAGGCTCGAGTTTTGGAACCTTACGCTAAAGTATATCGACACCTTTGGTTCTGCGCTCAAACGTTTCGAAACCCTTCATCAAACGTATCAATACCCTGAAAGACGGAGCAAAACGTATCGATACCTTGAGACTTGATCAAGCACCCTCTTTTGAAATGTTTTGATACCCCTGAAATTTCTTCAAACGTATCGACACCCTGAGGACAGGATCAAGCACCTTCATGATGAACATCATCTCCTTCACGTCAAATGGTTCCGATACAAATTGGGAGCGTATCGATACCTTCAGGTTGAAACTCTTAAACGTATCGATACCTTGAGATGTTGTATCGACACCTTTATAGAAATCAAGTAGTAATGGCTAGTTCTGAAGCATTAAATACCGCCATTAATGAAAGCAAAGATGACCGTTGAGAAGGATTGATTGCAGATATATAAACAACAAATTTTGAAGACAAAAAAGTTGTTGAAAAGCATTAAGAGCAAACTGATTGAGATTCAAATATTCTTCTGTAATTTTTAATTTTATTCCCTCTTCTTTATTCTCTGCAATTGATTTTAGTAAGAGAAAGTGTGTTTATTGTTCATCTACTCTTTTAGAGAGTTTTGCAATTAATCCTTGGTGAATTAATTTTGGGTTTCTCTTCACCCGTGATAAGAAAGACTTGTAAATTGGGTTGCACTTCACCCGTTCAAAGAAAATATTATTTTGTGGTTGCCCTTCACCCGTGAAAGAAGGAGTTGTACTTGGGTTTCTCTTGACCTATGAAATGAAGATTTAGTAATCCTCAGTGTGAGTGGATTTAATTGAGAAGAGTGAACTATAAAAATCTCATCTTGTCTATTTAATTTTTACGCACGTAACTTACATTTGCATTCATTTATTTGAATTTATATTTTTGTTCATATCAAGTTTTAAATATCCAATCCACCCCCCTCTTGGATTCTGCCAACTGGGACTTCACTTGGTCTATAGGATCCCATCCACTCCCTCAGAGTTGTATGACTAATCTGCAACCCTGGTTGAGGATGTGTGCCCATGTCTAATATCCCTCAGTCTATAGGATCTCATCCACTCTATTTCAAGTTGTATGGTTGATCCGTAAATCTGGTTAGGATACTATCATATAAGAATAAGGGTAGCATGCTTTAGCCTAGACATATGGATTCCACCCATCCCACTTAGACTGTATGGCTAATCCACACTCTTGGGTCATTGGATTCCACCCACTCCATATGAGCTGTATAGACAATCATCACCCCTGGGTCTATTGGATTTCACTCACTCCATATGAGCTGTATGGACAATCATCACCCATATGTATATTCAATAACATGGCACACAAAATCAGAAATCAATCTCAATGACCCATTAGGACAAATCGAGTAACTGGTAGCTCACAAGGCCAAAATATAATCGGTGGCTCACAAGACCAAAACATAAAACAAGTATGGCACCCCGTCATTATACTCAACTATACCACATTCACAAACATATTTAAAATTGGCCTCTGGTCTCAAAATCACAATATCAATATATATATACATTAAGCCTTCAACTTCACATTCATGGTAATCTAGGTTTCATCACAAACCTATTTCTATCATAAACAAGAGGACATCCTGGCCACCACACAACATACATTTAATGCTTCCTCATTTTAATTATACATATCCACATTCATATGCTATCATCTCTAGCATTATAGTTATGCAAAAATCATAATAAACAAGACAAAGGAAAAGAAATATGTCTACTCACTGTTCTGGAGTGGAAAACCACCCTCTTGGTATTCTCCTTACGACGGAGATCCTCTCATCTCGGCTGTTGTGTTTGGATACACATACAAACACAGATTCATGATCTATTACAATGTGCATGCATAATACAATACATGCTCATGCTACTGTCGTACCCCTCTCTCTCTACCCTTTCTCTTTATATACACATACAGCCTATACCAAACCCCACTTCATATACAATTTTCTCATCAATTCCAACACCATTAGCTATCAAAGTCCTCTAAGTTATCGATACCAATAATAAATTAGAAAATTCCCAATTATTAGAATTTTATAAACAGTAACCTAAATCTCATTTTCTCAATTTATGCATAATAAAGGCTAAAAATAGAGAAATGAGCTTAAGGATGAACTTATCCAAGCTGGTAGAAGTGTCTTGAGTCCCTTTTTGTTCGATTCTCTTCTTCAATTACTGTTCACCTCAACCTTTCCTTTGTGATTCCCCTCGAACTGACGGTTAAAACTCTGATCCAAGGAGATTTTTGGGTTCTGGTGTTGATTCTGAGTTTATAAGAACTGAAATAATGGAGTTTGATTAAGAAATAGAGGAGATCAATTTTTAAGAGTGAGAGAGAAAGGTTTTTGCTGCTTCAGTGGAAAGAGAGTGAAGAAAATGAAAATAGGGAAGACAATCCCTCCTGCTCGATGTATATAGGCTATGAAATCTCCAAAGGTGTTGATACCTTTGGCATCATGCCTACAACGTATCGATATATTTGGTTATTTACTATTTATAAAGCATGTAATGTGTCGATATCTTTCTCAATGTATCGACATGTTTCATTGCAAGCGGACTTCATCTCCATCACAAGGGTGTCAATACCCTTATCAAGGTATCAATATATTTGATACTATTTACTATTTATCATACCTTCAATGTATCAATACGTTTGATCTGATACTCTGAAAGGTGTCAATACCCTTCTCCAAAGGTATCGACATGTTTGGCCTCACTCCCAACGTATCGATACCTCTGTTTTTGGTCCTCCTTTCGAGGATTATCATTTCATATGGTCATAACTTTTGGCTCGGATATCGTCACGAAACTCATAGTATATCAATGAAAAGCTATCTCCGAGGTCTACATAAACAATAGAAACTTTTTCTTAATTAGTGATGATTTTAGAGTTGAAAATCTAGTTCTTCTCATAGACTCCTATCCTACACTATAATCTTACTCAAAACAAAATCTTCAAGTCTTATACCCTCTTGCGCATAACCTAAACATGATGACATGCATAGAACTCTTGAGGGATTTACTATTATACCCATAATGCTAAGGGACGAGTTTCACACATATGAATATATGACATATGTTAAATCTAGTTAGTTTTGTGGACCTCGTCCATAACTTATATATTTATATAAATACATATCCTATAGCACATATATGTAACCTTATTATTATTCTCATAGAGAAATTTCTCTTCTCTCCTATGGTTTTTTCTATTGCATACCACAATGATTTTTCATATAAATCTAGTATCCCTTTGTCATTTAACTACTTTTTTGGTTATTTTATCATTGTTTATTATTTGGCATAACCTATATTTTTGTACAACAAATTATTATCAGAGTTGAATATTCACCAAGGCAATAGTTAGGGTTTGTGATTGGACTAGAGTTTTATAATAGATTCTTTTGTCAAATATGATTTGAAGAGATTTGATGGTAAAGTTAACTTTAGTATTTAAAAAATACAATTTCACACATATATAAGACTATAAAGATTGTGAAAAACGATTAAAAAAAAGTATTAGAGGATACATTGGAGGAAGTAAAACTAATTCTAGAGGAAAGCGGTCTCAATGCAATTCAAACGATATTGAGCATTGATGTTCTCCATGAGATTGCAGATAAAGAGACATCTTTAGAGGCTCAGGTAAAACTAGAAGAGATCTATTATAATAAGTTTCTAACAAATATTTTATATTTAAAAAAGAGATTTTATATATTAAGAATGAAAGAAGTGTCATTTGTAAAGTCATTTTTAAATGAATTTAATTATGTAATTATGAATATGAAGAATATTGATATTAATGTTTCAGATAAGGATCAAGCTATACTTGTTCTATGTTATTTTCCATCGTCTTATGATTCATTTGTAGGTAGTTTATTGTATGGGAAGGAGTCTACTAGTATAAATGATATGGTGTCCAATATACTAAAGTCAAAGGAGTTAAAGAATAAAATTTCTAGTTAAGAAGTTGTTGAAGGCGAAAGGTTAATGACTAGGGGTACAGTGCAACAAAGAGACCAATCTGGAAAAAAAAGTGATAAATCTAAATCTATATTGAAGATGAAAAATATAAATTATTTTGAATGTAATAAGTGTGGTCATATAAGGAAGGATTATCCTAAAAGAAAGAGGAAGGAAAAACAGGTTAAAGACTCTAAAAATATAACAGATGAAAGTTCAGAAAAATACAGTAAGGGCAGTATTGGAGAAGTATTGTCAGCATCTATTAACCAGTAAATTAAAGATTTAGATGCTTCTTTTCACCTGTGCTTAGAGAGATTAATTTATCACATATTCTATTATGAGTGACAGGGTATTTCTTGGGGATGACTATATGCGAAAAGTAATTGAAATCAGTAAAGTACAAATAAAAATGTTTGATAGGATGACAAGAATATTTGAGTGTTAGTATGTCTCAGATTTGAAGAAGAATTTGATTTTCCTTAGCACTTTAGATTCAAAAGGATTCAACTATCATAGTGAGAATATAACTTTGAAGATTATCAAAGGTTCTATGATTTATATGCGAGGCATTTTATATGATGGTTTACACATTCTTACTATTACAAGTGAAACTTTAAGGACCATCAGAAGTAGAAATATGGACACTACTTAGTTATAGCACTTGAGATTTGGATATATGAGTGAAAAGAGTTTTCTAGGATTGAGCACAAGGGATTTGGTAGGTAAAAAGAAGACAAAGCAACTTAAATTTTATGATTATTATGTCTTTGAGAGCAATGCAGAGTAAAATTCAGCAATAGAGTGTATAAGACCATATTCAAACTTATAGGGTGCAAGTAAAGTGGTTTCAAAGGGTGGCTCCGAATACTTTATGGCTATTATTGATGACTACTCCAAGATGGTCTAGGTCCATTTTTCGAAGATCAATGATGAGATATTTTAAACTTTTAAGCAGTGAAAGATGTTTACTGAAAAACAAACAGATAGACATGTTAGGCATCTTAGGACTGATAATAGTTTGGAATACTATAACTCTCAATTTGATGAGTTCTACAAGAAAGAAAGGATAGTGAGACACCATACTTGTGTTAAGACAGTACAACAAAATGGTATTGCAAAAATATAGAAATAGGATACTATTAGAAAGAGCATGTTGTATGCTTTATCATTCAGATTTATCAAAGGTATTTTGGGTTGAAGCGATAAGTACAACTTGCTACTTGTAAATAAGTCTCCATTTACAACTATTAAGTATAATTATGATCTAGTTCACCTACTATTATTCTCATTTAAGGATATTTGATTGTCCTGCATATATTCATGTAAATGATGATAAACTTGAACCAAGGCGAATAAGTGCATATTTCTAGGTTATGTATTTAAAGTGAATGGTTATAGACTATGGTATACAAATTCAAAGTCTTTAAATTTTCTCATTAGTAGAGATGTCACATTTAAAAAATTAGTAACTAGTATAAACTATGGTGTCAATGAACAGTTGAAGCTTAACATAGAATCTTTAATTGTACAATAGGCCACATAGTAAACAACATATGAAGTATAGAATATTGATGAATATATAGGGTCATATAAATATTCAACAATCTGAAAATACACATGAGTAGTAGTATAGCATTACTTTTAGTAGACAAAAGTGATAGATTATGCCATCAAAGCATTATGTAAGTTACAAAGATATTTCATTATGCATTATCTATTGTAGAAATAGTTGATACATACAAGCCTGACAATTACAAAAGTGTCATATCTAGTTTTAAAGTTGGAAAATAGTTGGGTGCTATGAATGAGGAAATAGAGGTATTGCATAAGAATCAGATCTATGAACTAGTTATATTGCCTAAAGAATAACAAATGGTATGATGGAAATAGCTATACAAAAAAAAGTAAGGCATACTAAAGGTTGAGGTTCCTAGATATAAGGCACGTTTGATAGTAAAATGTTACACTCAAAAGGAGGGGTAGACTTTAATGAAGTGTTCTCCCTAGTAGTGAAGCATAGTTCTATCAGAATGTTGTTGGCCATAGTTTTTATTATGATCTACACCTTAAACAGTTAAATGTGAATACAGTTTTCTTGTATGTTACATTAGAGAAACAGATCTATATGAGTCAGTTAGAGGGTTTTATCTACCCTGGTAGAGAAGCTTATATTTGTCTCCTTAAAAAATTATTATATGATTTGAAACAATCCTCTAGATAATAAGACAAAGGTTTGACAACTTCATTATTGATAATGGATATACAAAGAAAGTATATAATAGTTTTGTAAATCATAAGAAGGTTGGTGATAAGATTTTATTTCTTTGCTACTTTATGTTGATGGTATGATTATAACTATTGGAAGTATGTCAAATGTTAATCTATATAAAAAGTAACTTAGAGATGAGCTCGAGATGAAAGAGTTAGGTGTGGTAAAAAGACTTTTGGATATAGAGATTCATAGAGATAGGAGTTCAAAAAATCTACTCTTGTCATAGTAGAGTTATAGTAGAAAAGTCCTTGACAAGTTTAATATGAAGCATTGCAAGTCCGTAAATACTCCACTAGCTGTTAAATTTAGATTATCTATAGACTTATCACCCAGATATCAGAAGGAGGTGGAGCATATGATGCATATTTTCTGTTCAAATGTTGTTAGGAGTATTATGTATGTTATGATTTATACCGGACCTAATTTAGCTCATGAATTGAGTGTATTAAGTAGGTACATGACGCCTTTTGAAAATAAACATTAGCATGTTGTCAAATGGATATTGCAATACTAAAAAGGTTTTATAGATGTGGGATTAATGTTTAATAAGACCATGTTTAGTACAAATGAGTTAATTGGCTATATAGATTCTCGTTATGTCATGATAGGGGGATGTCTTTGATAGGTTATATTTTTACTTTATTTGGGCATGTTATTAGTAGGAAGGAAATTTTGCAACCTGCAGTGCCTCTTTTTACAACAAAAGCTAAGTATATGACTATTATAAAAGTGATAAAAGAAACAATGTGGTTAATAGGTCTAGTAAGTTATCTTAGTCTACCATAATAGTAGACATTAGTGTATTAGTCAAAGTGTTATCCATCTAACCAAAAATCAAATGTTCCATGAATGGACAAAGCATATTAATATTAGGTTGCATTTTATCTTATACATTGTTTTATAAAGGGTTTTGAGACAATCAAGAAGATTCTATTATTGAGAATCCAGCTAATATGCTGACAAAGACACGAATAATAGGATCCAAGATATAGCTACTAATAGAGCTTCAAATGATCCTTTGCATATTTGTAGCAGACTAATTACACGTGCAAAAGTTAGGAACATGGGGGATGCTCTTGAAAATTTAATTGGAGGCTTGTAGGCTGAATTTAAAGCAAGAGATGGAATTAGTGCTTTAAAAGAGTCCAAACACTTGGTTTTGCTTATTCAAGCTAATTTGAAGTGTTCTAAATAATTTAAAGCAAATTGGAGCCGTTTTATATTTTGAGACAGAATTGTGCCTTTGGACTCAATTTTAAATTCCTGGATTTTAATTACATGTAATTTTGACTAAATTTATTATTTAGGCCTTATTTAATTTATTTAATGTTAGTTTATGGGTAGGCTTATTTAAACCCAGTTAAATAAACCAAGGATTATTAATTATAATTTGTTTTAGAGTTTGCCTATTTAAAGGCTATTTTAATTATTATGCAGACAATTTTTGTTTTGGTGAAATTTCATTTGAGAGAAGAGAGGCTTTTCTTCTTTGGCTCTTTTGAAAACTGATAGAACTCATCAGGGCTTTACACCTTGTGCGGTTCAACTGGTTTATCACTCCCATTTCTTTCTTTCTATGAGTGTGGTACCATTGTTCTCGATAATTTTGGTTACAAACTATAAGTTAATTTAAGGGTGGGTTTCAACCTAATTAACTTTCCTAGAGAAGATAAAAATTATTTGTGGGTTATGTTGTGGCTATCATCGGTATTTCTAGCATGAGACGAGCCCTTCGTGGCTCTATAGAGAGGTAAGAAAATGAATATTACTAATTAAACATAACGCAAATATGTGTCAAGGTGAAGATTTATTAAGTATGACCCATAGTTTATACTTGGATATTGGTATATATATATATGAGTATATGATATATACTAAACCAAGTTAGTTTTGTGAGTCTAATCCATACCTTACGTATTTTTATAAAATACATGCCCCAAGGCACGCATATTTAACCTTTGTATTATTTTCATAATGAAAATTTTCTTTTCTCCTGTGATTTTTTTCTTTGCATATCACAAAAAATTTTCACATTTCGTTGTTTAATTACTTTCCTAATCATCTTATCATTATTTATTTTTTTGTATAATCTCTATTTTTGCACAAACAGTTTGTAGATTCATTAGTTCAAGGACGAAGAATGCACAGGGCTCCTCCATTACGTACACATTTTATTATTTTAGGGATTGTGGTTAGCATCTCATTGCTCGTGATCAGATGAGTCAGTGTATATAACTAAGTGATCCACTAAGGGCAAAATCATCCTTGAAGTTATTTTGTTTTGGAGTTTATATTCTCTGAAAAATAATTATAAAAAAAATGTTCTTTACTCTAGGGCTGTTTCAATTCAGAAAAGTAACGATAATACATCTCGCTTTTCAGTTAGTTATTTTTTATTGGCACGTTAATTTTGAGGCCATTGATTTCCTTTCAAAAATTTCCTTCGCAGTAAATGCTGAGCTGTTACATTGCCTAATAGAATGTGAAATAGTCGAATCATAAATGCTTTCGATCTTAAATTATTGACTGACGAACCGTTGAGTTTTATAAATTATTCGAAGAAATCAGCATATAGCAGAGGCTCTTTCAAGAGAATCACTACTTTCAAAATGAAGGTTTTGATTTCTGTTTTACTCGTCACGATTTCAACCCTCTTACTATCAGTTTCTGGATCAAATCAAGATCGAGATCTTGAATTGTTTCTCCATTGTCTGACTCTTCACGATAGTCCATCTAATCCAATTTCTGAAGCCATTTACACCCAAGCCAATTCTTCTTTTCAATACGTTCTCTCTGCACGTATCAAAAACCGCAGATTCTTAACTGCTTCAACTCCGAAACCACTTGCTATTGTAACCCCAAAGCTTGAATCCCATGTTCAAGCAACTGTTCGTTGTGCAAAGTCTAACAACCTGCAACTCAGAATCCGTAGCGGTGGCCATGATTACGAAGGGCTGTCATATAGATCAGAAATTCCATTTATTGTTCTTGATATGTTTAATCTCCGATCTATCGATATCAATATTGCAAATGAAACTGCATGGATTCAAGCTGGAGCTACTTTGGGTGAATTATACTATAAAATTTCGAAAACAAGTAAAATCCACGCCTTTCCAGCAGGCGTTTGCCATACTATTGGAGCTGGTGGCCACATTAGTGGTGGTGGATACGGGACACTGATGAGAAAATACGGCCTTTCGGTGGATAATGTCATTGACGCACAGTTAGTTGACGTCAATGGAAGAATTCTGAACAGAAAATCCATGGGAGAGGGTCTCTTTTGGGCCATTAGAGGAGGCGGCGGAGCAAGTTTCGGAGTTATATTGGCATGGAAAATCAAGCTTGTCCAAGTTCCGGAGAAAGTGACAGTATTCAAAATAGATAAGACATATGCACAAGGTGCAACAGATGTTGTCTACAAATGGCAACAAGTTGCTTCTAATCTTCCTAAGGAAATTTTCATTAGAGCAATGCCTACGGTTGTAAACGGAAGCCGTCCAGGTGAGAAGACAATTTTGATATCTTTCATTGGTCTCTTCCTTGGAAAAACTGATTATCTTATTCCATTGATGAATGAAGAATTTCCTGAACTGGGATTACAGCCAAAGGACTACCATGAGGTGAGTTGGGTAGAATCCACTATTTGGTGGGCAAATTACCCTCTTAGAACTTCATTAAATGTTCTGCTCAACAGGCCAACAGAGCAGAAATTCATATTTAAAGGTAAATCTGATTATGTGAAAAATGTGATTCCAAAGAAGGCTTTAGAAGAAATATGGATAAAAATGATTAATTTTGATAAAATGTGGATGCAATGGAATCCTTATGGGGGGAGAATGAGTGAGATTCCGGAATCCGAAACTGCATTTCCTCATAGAGCTGGGAATCTATTCAAGATTCAGTATTTTGCTTTATGGGAAGAAGAGGAAAGAAATTCTACCAATCTGTTATCAAACGAGTTAAGAGACTTTTATGATTCATTGGCACCTTATGTCTCGAAAAACCCTCGACAGACATTTCTCAACTACAGAGATCTTGACATTGGCAGCAGTCCAAGCAACAAAACTAGCTGCAAAGACGCTCAAGTTTACGGGACTAAATATTTCAAGGGCAATTTTAATAGATTAGTCAAGGTGAAGGCAAAGATTGACCCCGATAATTTCTTCAAGAATGAACAAAGTATTCCACTGGGCAACAATTGTAAATAATCAAAATCAAGGAGAGAAAGCAGAATAGACATTATTTTAGAGAGAAATATTAGTAGTAGTAAGAGAGTCTATCTTGATTCTGTAGTAATTCCGTTAGTGTCTATCATCTGATTAAAAAAAATTGAAGATCAAGGAGCATTTTTAAAGCGTATGTTATGCAGCGTAGGGCGTATAAATGATAACATGAATGTAATTTTTTATGCCAAAAATACTCTAATTAATAAATTTAATTTAAAAATTTTTGAATAGTAAAATTTTATTTATTATTTAATGCCCTTAGTTTCTAAACCCATACTATATATGTTAGCTCGAAGTCACAAATCATTGAGATACCTATGACATCAACAAGATCTAAGTATGTGTTATTATATATATCGATGTTAAACAAGTTGTATTCGCCTTGTTTTATCCAGATTTGTCCATGTTTTCATCTATATTATCAACAATAAAATTAGAAAACCTCCTACCTTTTTTTTGAAAGGAAAACCTCTTACTTTTTGGTATGTAATTTTTGGTGGTTCATTTTTTCCTTTTAATTTCTTTGATTATGCAAACTACAATCAAAATCTAAGTTTGTTATTAATATCATCTGGTTAAACTAATAGCATACTTCATATTTATTATACTGAATATTTATCTAATAAATTGAATGTTATTCAATTTACCAATACATTATGGTTTCTGTAGTTAACAAGTAAAAAGAAAAATTTATTAATAAATGTTGAGCTCCATGTTATGATACACTACTAAGTATGGGTGAGACTTGTCTAACTTAAATTTTTTTATTTAAACTAAACACAAATTTTTAACTATTAATTTACATAATTTAATAGTAGACATAAATGGCCAGTTGTCACTATAAAATGCAATTTTTTAATTTTATATCTCAACTATTGGATTGCATAAATCTAATAATTTAAAAATATGTTTAAATTTAAATAAAAAATTTAAGAGAGCTTACAATAAAAGTGACTTTTTACAAAGATTTTAAGGCATTCAATATATAATTGCTGCTAAAATTAATTAAAGACAGACAATTATAAATATAACCAGTGTAAAATATATGATAGCATATTTTAATTGTTTGCCATTAAAATGATCTATTTAATCTAATTTTAATTGCATATTTTAAAGATTGTAATTTCCGTAAAATTTATTTTCTACGGCAGTAACACATTTGCCGTTAATCACAAAAGTAGGATGAATTTTTTTACGGTAGAATTTATCTACCGTTAATCATAAAATCAAGCTCCGGCTATTTATGAATTTCATAAATACTGTTAATTTGTAATTTCCTTTTTACGGAAGATGACACCCTTTTTTTTAATCAACACAATAAGATATCTAAGTTATCAATATAATTATTCGAATTCCATGTAAAAGTATATGCGGGTG
>JAVXUL010000010.1:10599058-10625673 GCA_035590515.1 Trichilia minutiflora | reverse complement strand
TCCCAACTCTCATTCGAATCGTTGATCATATGTCAATATTATGCTATGGCCGTCGTAGCCACAGACTAATAATCAAGACATCATATCAATATTCGATTAGGAACTCAACTCGGACTGAGACAACGAAATTTTTAGCCCAATATGTCAAGCCAAAGAATCTCATCTTGATTGTTAACCGAACCCCTATATGAACAAAGTATACCCAAATTAACTTCTTATACAAGACGTGATTAGCCCTGTACGTATACACCATATAAAATACACCCATCCATACAGAGTTCAATTTCAGACGTCTTAGGTCAAAGGATTATGTCGTACACTATTACAATCTATCGATAAATCATTGACTACATGTATACCATATGATTTATCGATATCAACCCTGTTCGATAAATAGTTTATCAACTATAAATCCACACTAATGTTCTTATGACAATACACATATTATCAGCCTACATATATTATCATATAATATTATTAGACGACAACTAGTGTGTCTACTGTGTGATATAGTTGCTGAATCAATACCACGTATGTAGGGAACGCTTTGATAATTTATTTAATAATTAAATAAAATAATTTGGATAGTTTATATACATTCAATATTCATTTGCATGAAAAATAAAAGAACCAGCTAATGTATGTAAATAAAGAATAATTTCTTTTATTAATAAATATCAAAGTTTATACAAGATCATAAGCCTTGAAACCAACAACACGAATAGTTTCTAGGGCATACACACTAACAATAAATATATATTATATTGGAATTAGTTGGTTAGTTAATCTTAATTTAGTATGATAAGAATGATGTGTGTTAATATTTTCATCCTAGCAAATGAATTATTAACAAGTGGCAATATATTGGCTTTATATAATAAAAAAACTTGTATGATTAATATGCATTAGATGTGTATTAAAATTAATCATATATTTAGCCATGTTATTTTTTATAAAATATATTTAATTAATTATTAATTAAATTATGAAAAATATAAAAGGGAGGAATTATTTAATTTTTCATTTGAAGAAATTGAAAAAGAAAACAAAGAGAACAATTTTCTCCTTAATTGCTACAGTACCCGAATTTGTTCCCCCTTGAAATTGTGATCAATTTTTTATCATTTTGATCAATTGATATGGGGTTTTAGATCCTTGTGAAGTTATCTAGATAAGTGTAGGAGCAATTTTAAGTGTTGAAGGCTTGTTTCCAAGTGTTGGAAACCCTAAATTTTGTTAGAAAACCTATCTTTAATCAACTTGATTTTGATTGAGTTTTAATCCAAGCCAAAAGAGGAAAAACATTGTCAAGGGCATCACTTGATAGAGAAAGACCTAATTTGGTGCTTTAAAACTTTAACAGGTTTGAACAAAAATTCAAGAGAGGCAGAAAAAGGGTATGTTTTCTTGAAAAATTTTAAATGCCATGCTTGCTCAATTCCTAAATCTTAGGCATGCAAAACTTAATTTCTTGTTGTAGGGAATTTGCATGCTAGAAACTTACAAAGGCATACGTTATAACAGAGAAATCCAGAAGGAGATTATATTGATGTAATAACTATAACAAATGAAGGTCAAAGTGTGTTACAAGAGATTCCAGAGTATGAGGGCTCTAAATCTAACTCCAAAGTTGCTCCTACTTGCAGGCTACAGTATGCAAGAGAAGTAGACGACAATTTAAAAATAGTGAACAATAGCATGCAAAAAAATATCATCAAATCCAAACGCTGATCAAAGAAATTTCAGAAATGAAAACGATGCTGCGAATGGGCTGATTTGGTCCAAGACTGCCTACTAAAACGGTAAAAAGTAGTACCCCATGGCTAGAGTAGGTTGTGAAAAATAATGATGGGGTACAAAAAAAAAAACTCCAAAAAGAAAGTATACTACTATAGAGAAAGAAAAAGGAAATGCTACAGAGGAGCCTCTTTTGAAGAAGATTGAAGGCAAGAATGAAAATGCGTCTTTCAGGATTTATGAAAGACGCAATTATGAATCCACTCGTTTCTCTCATAATCTAGAAACAAATCATAAGAAGTTTCATGAAACCAGTTTACCCCCTGATGAAATGAGAATAGTTCTGAAGCAAAAACGCAAGAAGGAGCATGAAGCCTCTGAACACCGTCATCTACGTCGGGAAGAGGATTGGAATGCTATTACCAAGAAAAAAGATGTTAAAGCCTTAGTTAAAAAACTTATTGAAGAAATGAATAAGGAGAAAGTGCGGCCCTAAGGCGAGAACATTAAGTCCATTCAGCAAACGGGCCATATTCAAAGTCTCCCTTTATTCCGAGCCTTTTAAGTTTAACTTTACCCTGAAAGTTTAAAATACCTTAAATCACCCTATTTTTTGGGAAGACAGATACTTCTCTACACATGGATTTCTTCCTAGAAATGATGCTGATTCATGGTCTAAACAAAGATTAAATGTGCTGCTTGTTTTCATTGACACTGAAAACACAAGCAAGAAAATGGTTTGTCAGTTTATCTCTGGGGAGCATTCAAGATTTTGAGTAGTTGTATAATGTTTTTACAAAAGAGTTTAGAGGAGCAATCTTCAGCACCAAACTCCGAGTTCCTTATTGTTGTTTAAACAGGAAAATGGAGAAAGCCTTAGAAGTTTTACCAAAAGTATCTTGATGAGGTGATTGAGTTGGGAGTCTTTCATCATCCTCTAACATTAGAGGGCCTGAAATAAGAGTTAAAGATAGATCGAGCATAGTATGTGATATGTAAGTCATTTGTGACTATATATGAGGCTACCCTGAGGAAACTACTCATTGACATAGAAATGAAGAATCAAGTAATGCTAAAGATAAACGAAGAAAAGGCAGTAGAAATTCCTTCGAGAGAGAACAATTGCTTCAAGAAGCCTAAAACCAAGAAAAGAAAGAATGAAAAGAGAAAATTTGTTGACACGAATCATGGAAGAGACCTTGTGCTATAATACTTCAGAACGGAAAGACATAGGGAAGATCTTTATGTCAGAGAAAGGGGATTGCATCAGAGAGACGAGACGAGAAAAGTGGTGTAGGTGCAAAAAGAGAGAAAGTTTACCCACCTGAATGCACCCCTTTCACAAATATTGGAAGAGATCAAGAGGTAAAGAACTCTCTTGTTGGATTATCATCGAGTCAAATTGAAGCCCACAAGAAATATGAAGAACAAATTTTGTGAGTTTCATCAGGACTTGGGACATCTTACATATGATTGTTTTGATCTTCAAAATTAGATTGAGGTCTTGGTCAAAAATAATTATCTGACCAAGTTCATAGTTAAAAATTATGATAGGACCCAAAATCCAAGGCAGGGTCAAAGACAGAATAATACTGATGATCATGCAATGGTAATCATAGGAGGTTCTACCTTGACTAAAAATTCAAGCAGAGCTCGAAAGAATTATTCACGATATTCTCTGTCTAACTCAACAGTTGAGCCTCATGTGATGAATGTACGTGCCGAGAAGAGGCCGAAAGTAACCTCAATTCTAATAACATTCATAGATGAAGATGAATGTAGAATCCATTATCTACATGATGATACCTTAGTTGTAACATTAACGGTAGGAACATTTTAGGTCGACAGAATATTGATCGATATAGGAAGTTCAATCGATATCATCTTCAAGAAAATTTTAAATTCCTTGGGTATTAAAAATCTAAGGTTGAGGCTTGTCGAGACTGCTTTGCATAGATTCAGAGAATCTTGTGTATATCCCCTAAGAATGGTATAGTCGTCGATAATAATGGGTGATAAACTATACCAAAAAACAACGATGGTGGAGCTTTAGGTTGTAGATCTTAAAATATCATACTCCATAATTTTAGAAAGACCCATCCTCATATATACTCATCGAGAAATCGACTTTACTTTTGAGAATTTTCTGTATTTTATAATTAAGAGGTACAGTGAGTTTAATTGAACAAGAAATCGATGCATAAGGTTGAAGAAGAGGTCGATTTTTTGTAAAAATATTTATATATTAATATTTAATATTTAAAATTTTTATTTTATAAAAGCTATAGTCAAACACATCCTAAATTTTTATTGAGAATTCACACAATACTTTTATAAGTTTTATTGCTACTACAAATATATAATCACACTCTACTATTGATTGAAATCATTAAATATCAAACGTATATAAAATTAATTATTTAAAAAATATTATTTTCTTTAAAATATTACTGTTCATTAAATACTCATATGAATAATAATATAAAATCATATATAATAAGCAGCATTTTTTATAGTTTTAAAATTGTTATTTAATCATTTGCATTATATATACAATGAATCTTATCTATAAATTCAAAAACTATTATGGAATAATTTTTATTACGAGACTTTATTCTGGATTGAATTTAATTAATTAACGAAAAATAAATATTTTCATTATTATTTTAATAAATTTTAGATTTTTTTAATTTAGTCAAAAAATAAAATCTTTAGCATATGTGATCTATACATTTTTTTTTTGAAAGATTATTATTCAGAAAACACATTCTTGTTAAAAGGTTTCAAAATTTGTTGAATTTTATCGAAAAGATTATATGTTTTAATCATTTTCATTTTTTTTATTGACCTAAATTTAATTTGGTCGATGAATTTTATTCACATTCAAGCTTACTTTTAATCTTATAAATAACAGTTTGAAATAAATATAGTTACTTTTAGTTAATATAAAAGATTTTATAATTTATTTTATTTAAATTAAATTTATGATAATTTGTATTTTGTAGTTAATCTGTTGATCATGCTTCTAGTAGTGCGTCCGTAATCGATATTATGTAGCTTTCTACGTAGGTGCTCAGTTGATTCTCTTATCACAATAGAATTATTATATACCTAGCTTTTGTTTTTCATTAAATTTTATATACTTTTATTTTAAAGATATTTAAAATATTTATTTGTAAAACTAATATTTATTTTTAAAAATTTAATATTATAAAAATTGTTTATTTGATCAATTTAGATTTCAGGGTATTATATTGATAACATTTTAATTAGTGGACTACAGAAAAAAATAAAATCCATCAATACCATATAAAATAGAATATGTATTTGTGACCGAAATTAGGACACCGACTTCATAATATCATTTTCTGATCGAATATTGGCAATAAAAAGTGGTAAAAATTATATAATCTTTTGAATATATTTGTAGCCATTGACAACAAACCACCGCTAAAACAATTGTAAGAAAGTTGGTAAACTACACAATCTTTTGACATTTTTGTGTTAAGAAATATTTTTTACAACGATAGTAAAAAAATTGGTAAAATACATCTGTTCACCATTTTTGTGTATATCACTAAGAAATAATAATGTCATCACGCAGTTTTTGTATGCAAATAATAGTCGCCAACAGACAAAAATGCGTGTTTACCAATGGCCAAATTCACGGCAGGCTGGTTTTCAATACAGTCAACCGTTACCTGCGAAGAAAATCCGGGAGCAGGAAGGCTGATGAGAAAATTATGTATGTTACTATATTATCTCTAATCGAATGTATTAAGGCTTCATTTGAAATTGTGGTATTTGTGCTCTGCTTTAAAAGCAAAATTAAAATGGGTTTGCTAACCCAACTTTTAGTGAGACTTGCGGAATTTTATATATTGATATTTGACCTCTAAAACTTTTATATCACAACATCTGTGACTTAAAAGCTAACATATCAAAATACCTAACAGAGCCTAAGTTGGCAAGCAAAGCATACCTTGCCATTTCTGAGTTGAAATTCAGACTTCAAACTCAAATGGTCTCTGGATAACAAGTAAACCTTAAGCCCTTGCATGAATTTTGAGTTTCCTGCAACCATTGGATAAAAATCTATAACACATGCACCAAAACATGGAGACATGAAGAAACACGCAAATGTACCCACAGAAAGAGCAAGAAGAAGAGAGATATCCCACCTGAATATAATGCAAGAAGTGCATCTGAGTTGAATACCAGTGCTGGTCTAGCCAAATGAATTTTAAACGACAAGTTTGAGATACCATGGAAACTCTCCTCTCCAATGATAACCTGTGTACCATACAACAATAGTTATAAAGGAAATATTAGGCCTGGTGGGATATATGTCATACAGATTTATCTAAAAAATAAAACTTCCCCCCACTCTCTTTATACATTTTGTTAGCATATATACATTCATGTGTGCTAATTAATAATATTTTCAAACGGAACAAAAACTTTGAACAATAAAAAGGCTTTCAATAATGGAAAAAAGATAGCGAGAGTGTTCTAACAAAATTAAGCGGCAACCACTAAAAACAACTTACTGTATGTGGTTGCATCATACTGGAAGGAAGCAATGGAGAACCAATTGCATCTCTGATGTAGGTTTCCTGTACATCATACACAATTTAGCCACAAAACATAGGCACCACAAAGACGGAGATGCTACTTTGTTGTTATCAATCAGAAAACAATACATACACAGGGAACTATAATTAAAAAATATATAAAATATAGCACATACATTAAGGGACACTCCAATAAAACAATTCTACATAACGAGATGCAATAACAGAAAAGCACACAAAAGAGAGTGAGAGTGAGTGAGTGTGAGAGTAAGAGTAAGAGAGATTCTACAGAGAAAGCGAAATACTTCTATAATATACACAATCCATAACTTCAAAGACATAAGGGCAGTGGAATGCTTGGGAAGAAATTTTCCAGTGATATACAGCACTCAAACCACCAAAGAGATGCACAAACTCAAATAGTTGAAGACAGACGGACGGTGAGAATTGAGAGACTAAGAAAATCAAACAGATGCACTAGCTAAAATAATCGAAGACAGACAGAGAAATGATCTATTCAAAAGAATCAGAGAGATTGAGAGATGAATGCTTCAATAATGCACACCATCTAAAAATTCAAAGACTATGTATGTAACTCAGTGAATCATCCAAATAAAAGATCAAGAAATAAGAAAAATAACAAATAAAACACAGCCATTCAACACACATGTACAAATAAGATAGCTGAGCTCACGTGTGTCTCCACAAATCCTAGCAACACATGAAATCCAAATAAATAAAAATCCCACCATCACTAAGTGTTCCAATAAGTTATTCCAATATGTTGAGGAATTTCCAAGCAACAGATAGTTTAATGTCAGTTTAACTTTAAAGAAGAATATCGATAGGCAAAACCACATAGTGATTACACTTAAAAAAAAATATGAACACAAAATAAAACATAACGGATCCAAGATTATATACCTGTGAATTCAAAACTTGCTGGGACAATGATTTGTCTTCATCCAATGACTCAAAGTAAACCTCCACCACGTCTGTAGGCTCAAGGGCAACTCTTTTCCGTAGCTTCTGAATTCTATTAACAATCTACAGTACATAAATATTAGAAAATTCAATCATCAGAAACATATATTTGTTTCTTTGATGATCACCAGCACCAATGATTGAAATAACACGGAAGTGTTCTCAAAGTCTCCCAACTAAAATAAACTAAAAACATCATCCAGGAATTGTGCCGTCATTTACCATAGCATGTTTACTGATTTTCCAAAACAAATTTACCATATGAATTTCATGTAACTAGGAAATAGCAAATTAACCCAATGTATGAAGACTAATCTAGTTTTTGTATTTATTCTTATTTTTCCCTATTTTAGTTGGACTAGGTTTTATTTTTTGAGTCGTGTTTGATTTACTCATTTAGATTACTCTGAATTATTTGATAATTATCCAATGGATTGTCTCCTCAATTTCCACTGAATTGGCACCACTTTGTTCTATAATTTTCTCCCTTTCAGTTATATTTATTTGTTCTCTATCATAACCATAACATACCTCACGGGCAATACCAGCTTCAAATAATGACTCATCTGGACGTAAGTCCAAAATCACTAAAACATCACCTGAAATATAGAACCAAAAACATAAGTAGCAGGCAGAAAATATAAGTTGCATATACCAGCCAATTTTATGTCATAATGTCATTTTTCATGTATAAATAATTATCTTCATCAGATAGTCGTTAATAACACTTACCATCTCCAGCAGCATCAATCTCCTTATCTGTCAAACCATCAGGGCGTTTGAATTCCCGAACAACCTGATGTTTAAGAACAAAGAGATAAAATTAGAAGTAGCACACATCAGTCAAGCATGGATGTTTTGACACAGTTATGTATTTTTGGAGGTTCTGGAGAGGACGTAGTGAGTTTGTCTCAACATTCACCAGATCCTCCAAAATTTTGCCACCTTTGAGGAAAGAATTCCTAAAAATCCCACAAAATGTTTCCCAAACTTTGCTAGTGCAAACAGAAGCTTAGGTAAAAACACAGTTTCGAAGGAAATCTTGTTCCATGATATATATCTATGGGCTATCCATACAAATAGCAACAAGCAACAAAATATAGCACACCTTAATATCTGCAAGCTGCAAACAGTGTGAAGCAATAGTAACTTCTCCAGATTTTTCAAAAGCTAAGATATCTTCCTGAGACATTGCTTTGACTTCCTTGGCAACAACTCCCATTGATTTCCCAAGCCGCTTACCCAGCACACTAGAAGAAAACAACCACATGAGACTACTTGTAAGCACAAAACAGTAATTAACAGCATCTTGGAAAAATAACAATTTACATACCTAAAATCAGGCTCTGCACGCAAAAAAGAATACTTCAAAGTGTCATTGCATGGAATAAGTGATCTTACATTGAGTTCCTCCAGCACATACTGTCATACAAATAATGTACATTTATCAAAAGCCAAAAGAAAAAAATGATGAACTGCTCTATAATGTATATTTGGTCCCGGTGTACAGCCATAATTTCTAAATCTAAAATCTTAAGGCATAAACAAAAGATTTTGTAATCTATAAGAAAATAAAATCCAAAGCATCAAAAGGCAAACCATCCATAGCTAAAGGGAACACATGTGAAAGCCTCTGTTATTCTGAGAACTGGTTTATCTAACCGAATAGTTCTAGAAAAATAATAAACAAGGGCCAAAAAGATTCTTAAGCCATTATAACTAGATTTCAAGATATAAGAGCCGGCAGCGGCTTAAGCAAGGAAATTTCCACACAGTAGAAAACAAGAAAGGCAAAGAGCAAAAGAAATAAAAGCAAGGAAGGACGAAGCAAAAAGAAAATGCTAACTTGAGAAGGAAGCAAATAGAAAAACACATGCAATCAAAACAATTTCAAAATAAATATACTCTTTATTCAGATCAAAACATGAGCAGAAAGGCACAACAATTACTGTTATATCAAAGTTATTCACAGACCTCTTTGAGTTTTCCAGCTATGTCATCAAGAAAATCTGCATCTGGATGAACTACTATCATTTCCCTGCAGTTCCAAGCAAAAAAACTAAGAATAGGAAAGGACAGAAATAGTAAATCCATGCAACAAAGACAAGAGTCCAAAATGTCATAATTATGGAATGAACAAAGAAAAAGAAGCTAAAAGCAAACCTTAGTGGTGATTTAAGAGGCTTGTTATGGCGTTCACGAATATTACGGGCAAGATCAGTGATTGTCATCATCCTGGCAACACTTTGTTCAATACGCTCATCCCTCTGCGATTGTAGTTGAAATAAATAAAATTTAGTTAAAAAGGCCCGTCAAGAAAATAATTCGATTTGAAAGAAGCTTTTCTAAAACTTCAACCAAGCCTGTACTAATTCATCTTCACTCCCTAAATTAAACCATTTCAATTTTTCTGAATAGATTATTCTTCTCCATTACTACTACTAAAGTACAGAATTGTATCTATCATCATAAGCATATAAAAGCTAATACAAAAATCAGGAAATGTGAAAGCTACTAGGATTGTCTAGATTGGGCAATTTTAAGCGGGAGGAGGATTTTTGAACCCAACAAAATGCTAAACATATCAAATCTCTTAAGTACATCAATAAAAATTTTAAAATTATTGAATTTTGTATTCGAAAAATATCTCATGCAACCAACACAAGATCAGTATAAAAGGCTCAACTGAATATAAAATGCAAGGAAAAACTCATCGTTTAATGTTGAAATCAAGATAGTTCATAACGCTTGCATATCTTCAACAATTGCATGCCAATTATTTGATAAATCTCATTAATCGGTTACAACTGTAACATTATAAGAATAGCAAGGTAAACGTCTTTAAAGTAATTTTATATATGTGTTTCAGGATAAACATGTACTAAATTCAGTTAAAAATTTAATAACAGGCGTGCTTAGAAATATGTATGTAGAGAGCATTTTGGTGGCTGCAAATAGTCTCACCACTCGGACAGGCTTGCAGCAAGGAAGCAAGCCATAAACTTAGACAATGTTTGAAGCTTAGGAAAAAGCAAAACTATGGGTAATTATGATGAATAGTGTTAACCAGACAAATCCATTAGATGAATAAGGGATGAATAGAACCTTTCCTTCTTCCTGTGGAAAACTGCAAAAGTGAATGCTTTCCTCTGATCCACTGCAAACCTTCCTTATATTTTGATAAAGGGCTTCTGTGAAGAATGGTGTAAATGGAGCCATCACTTTGCATGAAGTTAAAAGCACCTACAAGCCACACCAGTAGAAAACAAATAAGAGAAGTTTAACTGTCATAGTAAATCTCTAATAAATTATTCACCAAATGAAGCACACATGAAAGACACAGGGCAATGAGTAAATACAAAGGCTGTTCATAGATATAACGAGCAAAACCACGTTAAAAACTGCAACATTCAACAAACTTATAATATATCTCATGATTAAGACCAATTTTTCCAACTCCTGATCATATGCAGTCTATAAAATGTTAAACAGAATATCAGACATAAGGTATATCATACATTATAAAGAGTTGAGAGAGCTGTGCGACAGTCATCTTCTCCGGTTCGTCCTTTTAGTCTCTTGCGGTTAAATCGGACATATATATTAGTAAGGTTGTCAAGAAACTTCAAGAGATAAGGAACCACCTGCAAAGTATTCATATATACTCATTAGTACCATTACCTGTGATAAGCACCATAATCACCAATTGAACAAAATAATCAAGAACTATGAGAATAGATTTAGTAAGTGTGGCCTCTATCTGTTGATAGGATACAAAAGGATTTCATTCAAACAAGGAAAGAAAGATTCAAAAGTGAAACAACCGTCAACAAGGACAACAAAAACAGTCTTTTGAAACCCAGCTTATCTATACACAAGAAGTTAACAAATAATGAAAGCTGCTCAAGAAACAAAATTCACACAAGACAAAATCCCAGTTGAGATTGATTGATGCCCAAAGAGAAGAAAAAAAATTCTCGTGAGTGTCCTTGACATCATTCATTTAATATCAACATTACCTTTATTAACAAAATAAACCATTATGACAATAGTAAAAAGCAGCTCTCTAACTTACTAAAATTTTGAACAAAAAGGGTGAAGACTAAACCAACCTTAGTTTCACAACCCTAGAAAATCAAATGATGAGTATGCAAGTTTATATGTGTGTGTGTGCACAAGTGAAGGGAGAGAGAGAGAGAGAGAGAGGAGATCCAATGCTCAACAGTCTGACAGCCAAATTACAAATATCTCTGGTAAGATGAATTTCACAGTGCTAATGCACAAAAATTTAGTCTATCAATAAAGGTTAACTTTCAATGGGAAAGTTGTGATAAACCAGCTAAGACTTTATATCCACCGCAAAACGTCAAGCAATCCTTCTGTCATTACAATGTATAACACCAATTACATGTTAGTAAGTAACTGATCACGGTGCTCAGTCAACATACTACCAGTATCCAATCCAACTGCTATATCAACATCCAACTTATAACGGAACCAAACCAAAACTGTACAAGGTTCATAGGGGGCTAACTGTGTAAAGTCGATATCCCTCCATCTCTTGGCGGACAAAATGAACAAGACTCTGAGTAGCCGAGTGGATCCATTGGTCAAGCACATTTGATGACTTTTGAAGAGTTGCTAGATCAATAGGAACAAAGGGTGCACCTCCCTCAATCTCAAGTCTCTTTGCATTTTGAACAAGAAACCTATATGCATTATACCATGGAAGGAAAACATCTTTGACCTGGGTGACAATTGAATAGACAATAGTCTTAGTAACTGAAAGTAAAACCAGTGGCACTTATAACTCAGAGGAAAAGATTGTTTAAAAAAAATAAACTAATGCACAAGCTAAGATAAACAGAGAAACAATACTCACAACTCCAAAAACTCCTTCCTTTTTGAAACGTAAGGTCTCAGCACGCACAACTGGAGAATTTATAAGGTATAATCGTAAAGCATCCTGTCAAACAAGTAAGAAACTAATTAATTCTAGTAAGTAGCTTAAACTGTACAAAGAATACACAAGCAATTCAGTCCAATGGGAACAAAAATGAAAAGTTAACAAGGAAGTTCGGGTCAAAAACTTACAGCACCATAATTATTTATCACTTCTACGGGTGAAGGGTAGTTCTTAAGCTTTTTACTCATCTTTTTACCATCCTCAGCCAGGACAAGGCCATTGCAAATAAGATTCCTAAACGCCGGTCTCCCAAATAATGCAGTTGACAACACCATGAGTGTATAGAACCTGCAGAGTTGAAACCTCAAGAATCAAAATCCACAGCCAGGCTCATTTCTTTTGTAAACTCAGCATTCCTTTCAAAGGGACAGAAGTAATCTGCCTCCCCATAGGTAGTTAACCAATCATTGTAATACATAAGTGACTAAAAAAGACAATCCACAAGAAGATTAAGAACAATGAAGACGTGAAAATAAGTAAAATTGACACGGTTCTAATAAGAGATAAGTACATAAGAGCTGAATTTCAGAAAATAAACTTAAGCATGGAAGAAGTGTGGTTTGAAATTGTTTCACTTCACCCAATCCTCTACTTCCCAGACGCGTTGCCCAAAAAATACATATGCCATGAGTCTGACATGGATTCAAGAATATAATTTGCAATACAATTAATTATGATTTAGGAACGTTTAACTACTCATATAATCAGCCAAGATAAATATGAACCGTCCAATTTGACATGTACTGTTAGCACATATATCTAAAGGACAGAGGTCCAACCATCCACGAGTTTGGTCCAGGCCTTCAGCAACAAAATGACCGGGAAAGTTATTCTCAAAAAGCTCAACATTCTCAAATGGATAATGAATATAAGCATAAGGCATAGACCCGCTTTCAAACCAGCAATCAAATACCTGCCAAGGGAGAACCACAAATCAAATTATGCACCACTAGAAACTTTAACATTGCTCAACATTCAACAACATACAAGCATAATAACACTGCATTACAATAATTCAGATGAGTGGTCTTACATCATCTATCCGCCGAAGCACACCAAATTCTGGACCTCGACTGGAAGGGATTGTGATGTGATCGATATTGTGACGATGCAAATCAAACACCTGACATAATGAAACAGAGCAGTCAGCTATTGCCTAACGTATTTTTAGCCTGCAGCACTTTGCCAAGAGGCAACTATTCTATGTTCAGCCTATAATATCTGCTAGACAGCTAACATCTCTAGTTAATCTGTTGTATTAAAAAATTTAACGCTTTAAGGGAAGTAGGAAAGCAAGTGTATTGTGTAGATTGTGTAATTATGGCCATCCATTTGGCCATATGGATAAAAATGAAAGGAAAAATATTTTAAAACAAAAGAAGGTTAGGAATTTCAGTCTTTATTGGACAAAGGAAGGTTTCGGCCTTTTGTTTCCCCAGGATTCCAAGAAGTGGCTTTCCTATAATAACTGGAAATGATTTGATAGAGGAAGAGTTGTGTTTCCTATTTTAGGACTCTTACAATATGCTAATTAGTTTTTTGTTATTAAGTTGTTCACAGTCTTTTGAAAGCAGAGTAATTAGGTATTTGTTATTTCTGTGGACAGCAGGTACAACATTTTGTAAATCTTCTCACAACCAGCACAAGCATACTCTTGTCTTATCAGAAAGAGGGACTACAAGAGTTGAAGTATCAGCTTGGATTCTATAAGGCAAATCTTAGATTCTGCCTTTACAGATTTTTACAGAAATGCCACCAATGGCTAATCTCCTACTTCGTCTGGTACAAAAATAGTGGTAGATACCATGCCTAATTGCTCGGATCATAGGACCTTGTAAAGCAAAGGGAACTAAGCATGGTTTTTTACTAGCATGAATTACCCAAATATATCAAATTACAATTTTTTCTTGCCTTCGTAAAATTCAAACTTAGACCTGCTCCCACCATAATACTCATTACTACTGAAGCCAATGGCAGGGGACATGAATTGACACCAAGAGATGAAATCAGTAAGGGCCAGTTATTGATGCTAACTAAAAGCAAATCATCAATTAGAAGAAATAATGTGTTCAGAACCCATACGTGAAGACAGAAAATATATAACCATAGAACATATTTCTCTAAAAAGAATACCAAGTACATCTTCTATTATAGAAACCTTCCAGATCAACATCTCCTAATCTTCCCAAAACACCCAGTCCAACATGTCAACATACACATTATTATTTTGCTATCCTGTTTCCCCAAAGTAGCTACAAGCTAATCTTCAAGAGACACACAACCAAATTTTTTATTTTTTTTTTCTAATGTGGACATGAGGACCCAACTTTTCACTGACGGCACAGGCAGTTCACGTGTTAAATTGATCATAGAACATTACAACCATGGCACTAAAGAAATCATATCATTCTAATATAGAGAAAATAGAAGGAAGAACAAGATAGCAAACCTTTTCACCAGAAAGCTTTTCAAGTTTATCAACAGAATCAATGACTATTACTTCCTCACCATCTTCACTGGTCCATACAGGAAGAGGAGTGCCCCAGAATCTGCTTCGGCTAACAGCCCAGTCTCTAGCATTTTCCAGCCAATTGTGGAAGCGTTTTTCCTGAAACAAGTAAAATGAAACTTTAACATGAACCCACACCATCAGTTAAACTAATATCACACCCAAGAACTCCATTGCCTGAGAGAGATAGAGAGAGAGAGGGGAGGGAGAGTTTAAAAAAAATGACCATTGATCAGATTTTGCAGAAATGTATCTAACCTTCACATATTCAGGAACCCAGTATGTCTGTTTGTTGTTTTCTAACAATTTTTCTTTCAACGTTTCCACCCGAACAAACCTGGATACAGAAGAAGAGTGATTCAAGAAAATTACAATATTGACTTGATTTAATCAATAACTAACAATCAAATGGTATAACTTCTCATCATAATAAGGAAAAGTATAAAACATAGAGTCCTTGAAATGTCTACTGTGAATGGTTAATTCAAACAAAGTAGAGAAACAGTAAGTCTCAGAATCAGAATGACTGCAAAAGCACAAGATTTAGTATCAGTAAAATTAAGTTTCCTTTTTCTACAGTAAGAATTAGTGGTCCATAAAATTACGAACACCACAGTCAACATTTTGATAGATCAAGCTTGTATTCCCCACTTTTGTTATTTTGAGAAATAGAGTACATTCGTTGGTTTAAGAGGGTGGTTAGGACCTGGCAACTTCATGCACTAAAATGACTTAAAATAAATCAAATATCAGAAAGAAAATAGTTATATATGATACAATAATGAAAAACTATCACAGCAATTGGAACACAAGGATATTATGGCAAAGAAACAGTACCAGCTTGGAACAGCTCTATAAATAAGAGGAGTTTCAGATCTCCAACAAAAGGGATAAGAATGGGTAAAGCTTCCGGTCTTAACAAGCTTGCCTTTTGCCTGAGAATATACAACTGTCAAATGTAACAAAAATATCAAAAGCACCAACTATCCCAATAGATAAAATATTTAAAACCAGCCAAGAACATTTATATTCCATTTCTGAAATTTTTTCCCTCACCAACAGTCCACTAAAAGCGGCTAAAAGGGGGGCGGCAAATTTTATGTGCAGGGTAATCACCCAGATACTTTTCTTTCTGATTCAAATTGCAACAAAAATTAAGGCAGTTCCATCACTACATACGCCATAAGTTCACATTAATAACAAGAAGGCATCAATACCAAAATCTGAAAACTCCTCCAGAAGTTTAGCATATTCATCAGGTACCTCAACAACCTGATCAAATTGCATTTCCCCATATAACTAAAACCATTATCAGATAACACAATCTAATGCCATCCTCACCTTCAGAGTTTCAATAATATCCTTATCTGCATCCTTGACATAGCGCCCACTGAAGTCAGTAACTTTTGCAGTAAAGCAGCCATCATCATCTACTGCAACAATCAGATTCTCTCCCTACAAGCCAAGAACAGATGAAGTGGTGATCAAAAAATTAAATGGAGAAAACAATGAAACCAGGTCTGTGAAATAAAGTACAGAACAAAGAAATCCATTTGACCACTCAGAAGAGGATAAAGGATGGAAACAGTAATAGCGTAGTGCAAAGCTCTGTCAATAATAGGACACATTCTACTTAAAATTAAAAGCAGAAGGGAATGGACACAAGGAGGGCACGGATGAAGAAGCTATCAAAATGAACTAGCAAGACAACAGAAATGGTCCCCCAAGACCCACAATGAAAATGCAATTAGCAACAAAACTAACATATGATCATTTAGGATTGACTAAAAGAGAGAGAGATCAGAGAGGACCAGAATAATTCTAAACAGAGAATTTGAACCCAAAAATGTGATAATCTTAAAGCAATTAAAGTTTTCTAAATTCTCATAGCTAAAGCCAACAAACATTCTGCATACAAGCCACTTTTGTTATGTGATTATTAGTTGTTGCTTCTTTCATTTAAAAATAATCACTAGACATTTGAGGACACCACCCTTATGTGACCATCCATGTCCAACAACCGCATGGACTGTTGTAAAAATTCACTTCACTTTATATACAGTAAATTTGTAGATATACTGTTTAACAAGTAAAAATTTTAGGGTGACAAGGGCCTTAGTCCACATTAGTTTCCAGTAACTTACACATATTAAATTGTTCAAACTTGTTTCATAATCTATGGTTTTATCAACATAGAAAGCTTTGACCATGGTTAACTATACATCAATACTTCAAAAATCTCAATCACACACACAAGGATCCATGCTCCCCTGCCTATATTACTGGCAGTTGCAAGTCCAACACCCCATGCCCACATCAAAACAACTACTCATAACATGCCTGTAACCATATATTGTTTGTAATCAGAGAATGTCGAACGTTTGAGTTGAAGATTTGAGTGCAAACCTTACTAATTACTTGATTTTCAATGCAAACACGGTAGTCATCTTCACCAAATGCTGGCGCACAATGGACAATTCCAGTACCACTATCACTAGTTACATAGTTATCTGCAATAACTCTAAATGCTACGTCGGAAAATTCTTTGAAATAATCAAATAATGGTTCGTACCTGCAGTAAATATTGATGCTTAGAATTTTAAAACCCTCCAATAAGAATACATTATCGGGCCTATAGCCCTCTGATACTATTAGAGGAATTATAAGAAAAAGTTTGGCAACCCACCAACTACAAAGGATTTAACACGTCCAATCCTTCAAATAGTTTAATTGGACAGGCTTCTATTACCTTCAGAAAATATATATTGTACTTAACAAAATCTAGTTGAAGTTTATTTGAAAAGTCCCATATTATATTACTTCCTCTAAACCATATTTAGTAAAAGTAAAGTGAAGACAAAATCTAGTTGAAGTTTATTTGAAAATTCCCATGTTGTATGATTTCCTCTAAACGATATTTAGTAAAAGTCAAGTGAAAATGCACACATAAATATCCAGTTTGTAAGCGAATATAATTCAATCTTGTATAATTTTACAGAAAGTTCAAGTGAAAATACATGCTTAAATTCCTGGTTTGTAAGAAAATATAACTCTGCCGTGTATAATGCTGGGCATAAGAACATGTAAGAAAACATAATATTTGGAAGTAAACTACAGATGAAGAAGATACACCTGATAATAAACCAAAGAACTTCATAGACAATAAAAAGACTCACTTCATTCCAACCATAGAAGCCCCTGAGAAGACTTCACCCAATCTTTCATAAGATTCTTCATTCTTAGAGGATCTAGCCTCTCCATCTTGACCTTTTTTACCCGAGGATCCCTTGCTCTTGGAACTCAATTTCTTGGAATCACAACCTGGTCCATTTGCTGCATTTGATTTTGGTTTCTCATCGGGAAGTGCTGACAGCCTACACTCAGCAAGTACATAGACTTTGCCAGTGTACTTATTACGAACCTGCATATTCCCTTTATTTTAGCTGGACTATTAAATTTTAAAATAAATAGCACATTCATTAGAGTACATTATGCTCTTTTCAGGGTTAGGGTCCACACAAATAAGAACAAACTCTCCAAGAGAACAAAGGAGGACAAAAACTTTACAAAATGTACAGATGAACTATTTTGTTTTATAGGATGGCTAAACTCAACTCTGTAGACAAAGATGGTCCTGAAAGAAGGTTCCATCGTTCAGAACATATTATAATACTGCTTCCAATTTACAAGGAAAAAAATATCAAATTACCAAGGAAGGTCTAATAGCTAATCTATGACCACAACGCTAATACATGAATACCTTTTGAATTAAAAATTGCTATAGTAGCCAGGTCCATACACATACATGATGCGCAGGCACACATGCAAACACACAACATGCAACTGATCACACTCACTTTCTTAATCATTCCACATAGTCCTTAAGATATCTAATAGCAGCCCAAGCAAACAATACAGGGGAACAATCATGCTTTACACAAGCATGGAAGACTTCATGCTTCAATGTATAAGCCTAAAACATTCTCCTCCATAACCCAACAAGAAATGAAAGAAACAAAAAAGCAACTGACCTTCACATATGCAAAATTTGCATTTACACACAGAGCAAGATTACTAGGAAGGGTCCAAGGAGTTGTTGTCCAAGCCACAAAAACTGCCTTGTCTGGATCTCCGACTATGGGAAAAGACACCATTATTTCTGGGTCAGGAACATCCTATATCACACAATGGGTGTTAAAAAAGGGGTTAGAAGAAATAACTTGACCTACAACAAAGATAACTACAATTATTAATATTTTGGATCTAAACCAGTGGTAAACCACAAATGACAAAACAGACATTTGTAATTCACCGTGCTGCCAAGTGATATGATCAGACAGATGATGAAAACAAAAATATATAATTATGATTATTCCAAAAGAAAAAAAAATAATCACAAAAACAACTGTAATAATGACAACTCAGCATTTCAATGTCCATGATCATATATAAAAATTACATCACCAAGAAGATTAAAACGCAAACCTTATAGTTCTGACCAGCTTCAAAATTAGACAGTGGTGTCTTGCAACCAGTACTGTATGGCATGACCTGTAAACAACATTATCAGCTAATAAATTTGAGCCTCAAAAAAAGGCAACCATTACCAGGAATTACAGCAAAAGTATAAATTCAATTTAAAGGCTCTCTTTCATTCTAACATAAATGTAAGAATAAAAGTTTTAAAAAATTATATATATATATATATATATATACACACACACACACATATATATTTGAAATCATAAATGCTCAAACATTAAAAATAAAGATAACAAAGTCCAATTATTTAAACCATACAATTTGTATGACACCACCATTTGAAACCTAGTGTGTTAGAATCCCAAACCACAGCACTCATGTCCACCCATATGTAGCAGATCTACAGACATTCATACTAGAAATCGCTTTCACTATTTGCCTAAACTGCATTGGACAAAGCATTTCCATACTGTCAACCCCCATACTTTTAACTTCCTATGTTTCTTCTACAGCAAACAAACACCACGATCAGAATTTAGAGTGTAGCCAAATACTACAAATGCAAAATGATATACACAGAGAGTCATGCTCTCAGCATTCAGACTATTAAGTCTCGCAATGCAACACCCAGTTTATACATTGGAATACTGTATACAGCATTCAGACTAACAAGTCGCAATACTGTATACAGTACAAATTGTGACTTAAACCTAACAAAGTCTCAATACCATACATAGTCTCAAATTAATTGTATAATTGATCCCATCTTAGCACATCATGTTTCTCTTAATGCCCAATGTAGCATCAATGGATTAAAACTTTCAACTACTTTACAAAATCAAAAGCAGAAAGAAGCAAAGCATAAACTAACCTTGAAACCTTTATAAACAAGTCCCTTCTCATAAAGCTGGGAAAACACCCACCAAACACTCTCCATAAATTTCAAATCCATGGTCTTGTAATCATTTCTAAAGTCAATCCACCTACCAGTCCGTGTAATAACCTGCTCCCACTCCTCAACGTACCTAGTGGGAAATAAACCATCATGTATCCATTCAGTTAACTGGGGGAGAGAGACAAAGTGAACATACATAATGCTGATAATCAGTGAGTAAAAGGTCCATATAAAGATGCAAGATAAGAATGAATGAAGAAGTAAAATATGAGCATAAACTGAAAAGCCCCCCCAAACCATTAAAACATGGAAAACAAAATTAACTCCATCCAATCCTTTTCTATTTCAATTCCTCTAATCCAAGATTTATAATATCCGAGATTCACAATATCCAACCAAGACCCCTTCCCAATTTAGTTGAGTTACTTGAAGTCGGAAGAAATTTTTGGGTACCAAAGGGGTATGAGAGCAAGGAATCAAACTCCATTCTATTAAAGAATAGACATCTTCCAACCTAAGCTCTTGAAATATTCTCCTTTTCCTTTCTTAGCCAAATTACCCGACGGAGAACCAACACAGCACTTTTCCAAACTTTATTCCACAAACATTGAGCTGCGAGAGGCTATAAATGCAACACATTGATAGCATAATACTTCATAAAAACAATATACTCGCCCTCCAAGACGACAAAAAACAAAAGCAAAAGTGTTCAGTTCAATCCACTACAATATATAGCTCATTCGGCTCAGTGGCTGCTTAAAGCTTCATGGAATGAAAATCATTCGAGTCCTCCGCATGCCAGCAAAATTTATTAAAAAAAGAAAATTCTATGTTGTATGGTAAAACTTCATAAAATCATTCAATCACTAACACCAATTTACTCATACACTATGCCAATTAAATTCATAACAAAATAGACTTGGCATTCAGATAAAACAATTCATTCATCAAATAGATTAATAGATAGCATACCTAGTGACGATACTCCTACAGGCTTCATTATACTTGTCAATCCCCATCTTCAACACATCATCTCTTCTCTTGATTCCCAAAGACTTATCGATCTCGTTCTCAACCGGAAGCCCGTGACAATCCCATCCAAATCTTCGCGTAACGTGGAATCCCATCATCGACTGATATCGCGTGACAATGTCCTTAATGGTTCCTGCCAATATGTGTCCGTAGTGCGGAAGCCCCGTAGCGAACGGGGGGCCGTCGTAAAAAATATATTCCGGCTTGTGGGCCGTTCTGTCTAACTGCTTCTTGAACGCATCAATCGAATTCCAAAATTCGAGTATCTTTTCCTCCTGTTGAGAAAAAGAAAAATTTTTTCCTTCGCATACATCCTCCATTTAAAGATTTTGTTGGGTGATAAACAATAAAATAAGAAAAACTGCCAGAGTCCAAGCAGAAAGGAAGCGGCGACGGCGACGGCGACGGTGACGACTGTGGTTGTTGAAACGACGGCGGGGATTAGGAACAGGAGCTGAGCTTCCAATGTGAAGTGTTGAGTAGGGTTTACGAACGAAGACTTGGAAAAATGAAACGGATTAATCTAGCTCACAGTAATAGAGAATTTTTCTTTGAGTGCAAGTAAAGCCGTTTTTTATAAAATTATTTTAGTGTACAGTTTGGTAAAAACACATTTCAGTATTATTATACTAAATAATATTTATTTCCATATATTATTTTTGATACTTTATTATGAAATATTAATTCATAATTACATAATTATAAAAATTTAAAATCTAATAAATTAACAATAATTAATTAATTATATCAAAAATATTAAAAATGAATAAAATAAAAATAAATATTTTTAATTAAATTTAAGTATTTTTTATTATTTTATTTATTGGAATGGACTTTAAGAAATTCTTTTGGGGGAGAATCATATCAAATATATTATTCCGAGAAAAAAAAAAGTAAGAATATTAATAAAAGAGTAGTTTATTTTGTTATTAATTTTAATTGTTAGAGTATTTTCAATATATTTATGAATTATCTTTTTAAAGATATCACATATACAAAATATATATTATAAGTGCCATTGGACTCTCAAATATATTTAATTCCATCCACTATCAAGCTGACATAACAAAAAAAAATAATTCACATCTTTAATTTCATCATCAATTATAAAGGATCTTATTGACAATCATTGATTGCTGACTCAATAATTTATTTATTTTATTAGTGATTAAAAAAGAGAAAAAAACTAATTTAATAATTTTATAAAATAATAAATAGTAATCTATATCCACATTAGAGAATAATTTTTGGAGATGATGTTTATTTTGCCATGTAAGATGCAAGTCTTTCACATTAATGACATAACATATTTTCTATAAAAATAATTCATTTATATATTAAAGATTCATGTTTATAAAATTATTAATAAGAATAAACTTTATGGGGTGCTTTGTGGAGCTATTCGCTCCAAATAGATGCTTACAAAAGGTGGGAATATTACTTGAAACATTAATTTTAATATTAGGTATACAAAGACAAAGGAGGTACATGCACAAAGTTCACCATGTATATATTTTAGGAATTTAACCTATTATTAAAATTTAAAAAAACACTTAAAAATTTTCATTTAAAAATAACCTAGTAAACTATTTTAAGACAATAATATCCCATATAATATTTATATTGATCAGATTACTCTTTATTTAATTTACCTCTTCTTTCTCCAATTTTTTTTTACTTTTCATCTCCTTCTATTTTGTCTTCTGTTCTTCACTGATCTGAAAATTCCAATTGATCATTGACGTTAAAGTTTTTCGGTTAACATTTATATAAGGTTAGTTTTTCATTTTACTTTCTATATTATTTATTTTGTTGACAAATATTAATTAACAATGAATATAAATTGTCAAATCTTTGTTTGATTTAATAGATGAAAAATGAAAATGAATCTAAGTTGTAAAGATGTTATATATTAAAGTTGGGAGGAAATTTTGCTTAAAAAAGTAAAAAAAAAAAAAAAAAGGCAATTAGAATGGTTCCTAGAACAATGCCAATTTGAAAGAACAATGCCAATTTGAAAGTGTTTCAGAAACACTTCCTGGTATTACGGGCACCAATAACTGTAAAAAAAATATTTAGAATGATTCTTAAAACACTGTCAATTTGAAAGTGTTCCAGAAACACTTCCTAGTATTACGGGCACCAGTAACTATGCCAATGCACACTTACTGGTGCATGCAAAATACACACACTTATTGGTGCACAAAGTAATTATGTGTTGGCATCAGTAAAACTTACTGATGCCTGCAGTACCAAGAAGTGTCTCGGGAACACTTTCACATTAACAATGCTCCAAGAATCATTCTAAATATTTTTTTTTGGCTTTCTTAAACAAAATTTCTTTCTAACTTCAATATACAATATCTATACAACTTAGATTTATTTTCATTTTTCATCTATTAAATCAAACAAAGATTTGACAGTCTATATCCATTCTTAATCATAGAATCTACTAAAATCAACTTGTACCTATATTCTAGCTATGTTTTATATAAAATTACTTCTTAGTTTACTTGTTTTGGATTTTGGTGTTGATCATATTGGATTCTTCATTTAATTGTTCCTTAGTATCTTTCTTAAATTGTTCTAATTTTTTTATCAGTACATATATTTTTAATTGATCATATAAATCTATGATTTCTAATTTGAAAATGAATTTATCAAAAAAGTGTCAAACCATTTTATTAATTAACAGAGATTATAAAGAGATAATATTTCAACCTAGCATAAGATTGGATCTAATATTTTTTCTGCTAGATAGGATATATACAATGCACCAGTAAGTGTGCTTTGGTATTTTAATTTTTTTAAAAATATTTTTTTAATATAATAATAATAATAATATTTATTTATGATAGTAATACAATAGTAATATATAATTATTTAATTAATAAATTTGATATTTAAATACTAATATTATTTAATAATAATAATAATAAAACAATATTTATTTATTTTTTAAATAATAATAATAATAATAATAATAATAAAACAATGATATTTATTTATTATTTAAATACTAATACTACAACTATTACTACTGCTTCTAATAATAATTGTAAAACCCGTCCCTTAATATTATAGGCTTAGTAGTAAAATCCTCATGAGTCCAAACACGTAGGATTGTGTAGATCATACACGAGAGAGTGTGATAACTTAAATTCATTTTTGGAAAAAGGTATATGATATAGAATATAAGTCTATAAGAAAGAACTAGATGTTTGACCTCAAAATCATCTCTAATTGAAAAAAACTTTCTTATCGTTTTTGTAGCTCGGAGAGAGCTTTCCGATGATATATTATAGGTTCCGTGAAGATAGTCCAATCAAAAGTTACGACTATTTGAAGTTACTGTCCTAAATAGTATGAATAAGGGTAGTATCGATACTTGGGGTATTAAAGTATCGATACTTGGCTCTGAAAACAATAAAAGTATCGATACATTGGGCGTTGATGTATCGATACATGACCCAAGAGATGGAATGTATCAATACTTGAAGGAAGTATCGATATTCTGTAAATAATATGGCTCAGTATGGAGCAAGTATCAATACCTGAGCTACAGTGTATTGATACTTAGGGAACAGTAATCGATACTTGGGGCATTTTCAAGCCTGAAGACCATCTTAGACTAAAAGTATAGATACATGGGGGCCTTGTATTGATACCTTGACGAACATGGACACTTTTACGTATCGAAGTATCAATATATAGGGAGCGCATATCGATACTTTGACTGTTTTAAGGACTTTTGCGTGGGCATGAATCGATACATAGGAGCATGTATCAATATATGGTGATGTGTCGCGCGTCCAGGCATATCAAAGGAGCATTTTAGTCTTTTCACAACCTCATTATATACAAAAACAGGGAATTGTCTTCCCTAATTCCTCATTTCACTCTCTCTCTCCTCACTTCAACAGAACCCTTTTCTCTCCCTGTGAAAATTAGATCTCAGTCGTTTCTCTACCAAACTCCATCATTTCAGTTTCTACGAACTCAAAATCAACACCAGAACACAAAAACCTTCTCTAATCAGAGTCTTACTCGACGGTTCTATTAGTGTATGCCCTAGAAAATATTCGTGTTGTCGATTTTAGGGCTAGTAATCTTGTATTAACTTTTGTTTATCAATGAAAGAATTGTTCTTTATTCACATATATTAGTTGTTTCCTTTATATTGGTATGCTCATATATAAAGAATGTATATGAATAGTCCATATATTTTTATTTAATTGTTAAATGAACTTATCAAAGTGTTCTTTATGTACATGATATAGATTGGGCAACTATATCATATAGTAAGCATACTAGTTGCTACCTAATAAAATCATATGATGATATATATAGGTTGACAATATGGGTATTGCCATAAGCGCATTAGTATGGATTTATAGTTGGTGAACTATTCATCAAACAGGGCTATATATTGACAAATCACGTGATATACATGTAGTCAATGATTTGTCAATAGATTGCATTAGTGTGCGATGTAATCCTTTAACCTAAGACGTCTAGAATCAATCTTTGTATGGATGGGTATATTTTATGTGGTGTATATGTACAGGACTAATCACGCCTTGTACAAGAAACCGATTTGGGTATACTTTGTTCATATAAGTGTTCAATTGACAGTCAAGATGGGATTCGTTGACTCAACACTATAGACTGAAAGTTTTTGTTGACTCTGTCCTAATTGAGTTCCTAAACGAATGTCGATATAATGTGCAGATTTTAAGTTTATGGCCATAGCAATCATGACATATGATTGACGATTTGTATAGATATCGAGATTAAGGTTTTGACATTTCATGAACCATGACTCGATCAAGATATGACAACAGAGGGATATTACCCATATGTGACGTGCAATCATTGGAGTTTGATGAAGACCCTTCTTCATCATGACTTAGGGACTATGACGCGTTGCTAGATACTAACCATAGTCGTTAGGTATCGAAATATTCAAGATCGAACTGTTCAGAGTTGAAGTATTCGACATTTACTTATGGTTGAGTCACGGTGAACCTTCACGGTCTACCCAATTCCCTAAGAATTCCCATAAAGGAGGAGGAGATAAAATGTTATCGAGAGAGGGCTAGTGACCTCATGATAACTTGAAATACCAAAATAAATATGTATAATCGTTATATGTATTTATTATTCTTTAAAGTGTTAAGAATTGATATATTGATATCATAAAATAATTTAATGTAAATTAAATTACCCAAAATGATAATTTTATTATCAAATATATTAGAATGTGATTCTAAGATGAAATGATGAAAAACTAAATTAAATTATTAATTTAGTGTAAAATGATTATTTTGCCTCTATATGATACAAATATGTAACTTAATGTAAATTATATATTCAAATTTGATAATTGTGATTATCAAACATATTAAAATATGATTTTAATAGAAAATGATAAAT
>JAVXUL010000010.1:10548785-10561941 GCA_035590515.1 Trichilia minutiflora | reverse complement strand
TTTCATTTGAAGTGTTTGTGGCCTTGTTTAATGATATATTTGGAGTTTGGGTGTTAGGTTGATTTAATATTGGAAGTATTTCGAAACAGGATTTTGTGAATGCCTTACAGGCCTACAGGGTGTATTCTGGATTATTGAGTACATCCTGGGGGTCTGTGACGGTTGTCACGTGTGGGACCCACGTGTTGGGACGTGACACATCGAGTGAAGAAGCTTGAAATCATTGAGCGAAAGAGCTTGACATCGAGCGAATATGTTCAGAATCATCGAACAAAAAAGCTCAGTATCGAGCAAATATACTCGATATCATTGGGTGAAGAAGTTTGGAATCATCCAGTGAATATGCTGAGTATCGAGCGAATATACTTGGAATCATTTAGCGAAAAAGCTCGACATCGAGCGAATATACTCGATATCATCAAGCGAAAGAGCTCAGAATCATTGAGTAAAAGAGCTCAGCATCAAGCAAATACACTCGAAATCATCGAGTAAAAGAGCTTAGCATCGAGCGAATATACTCGGTATCACAAGTAGCTTCAATAAGTCACTTTAACAAGTAGCTTTAATAAAAAGTCTATGTAGGATAGTAGTAGAAATCAGTGCATCAGAAATAATAGAAATATATATCTGTGGTGAACAGTAAATGATGATAAAATATAGACACAATTGCAAACTTGAGTTACTGGGGCTCATTTTTTTGCACATACATCAAAAAGAACATAAAATAAAATTATACCACTTTCTTACGTGTCCCACCAATATCTACTGGCAAGTACTCAATATATATATGTGGGTATGCAAATAATTCTATATATATATATAAGCAAGAATATGGAATAAAATCATATAAGTCGATTCAACAATCCCTTAGCTTATATATATATTGTTCAATATGTTTACATGCAAGATTATCCAACAAGTATCAAACATCTTTGTGAGTATCAGCATTCAATTAAAACCATACAGTTTTAATAACATACATATTCACAGTTCCTAGGTTCTGTCATAATAGATGTACTAGCAACTCCTATATAAATAACATTAAGATTTTATAATGATTACTAGATGATTAATATGTGGTTAGCATTTATAACTAGAATTGATAAGAAATAAAAATTGTTAGAAAAACTTCCCTGAGATAATACTTCTTTTGATAAGATAGATGAGATCTCAGGATGAGACCTTGTGAACGAGCCCTCGTTAGATGAGACCTTATAGTTGTTGAAAATTGGCTTATATAAAGGATTCAAAATTGTAGGCATTAATATGGTAAATAGGCAGGGCCAGTGACAGTGATACCTTCTTCAACCTTGTGCACCAGTTTCTTCTTCAAACTCGTTCACTGTAAATATTATCTGCAAAACACAGAAAATTCTAAGGGGTAAAGCCAGTTCTTAGGTCTCGGATAAATGTTATAACTCTTACATGATCATGTGAAGAGTAGAGCGAACCCCAAAAAAGAAATAGATGGTCTTGATACCAAACATGATAGTAGATCTCGAATATATATTTTCTATAATAATTCGAGACATTTCTTTAGAAAACGTGATCTCGAATGATGACGTAGCCCAAGAGATTTTTATTTAGCTGTCATAAAAGAAGGTCTTAGATTCGCACTATTCTGTAGGCTCAAAGAGATAGATACCTTAAAATAATGGGTTTGAACTTTTGAACTGAACTCCAATAAAAGATCAAAATAAATAATAATAATAATAATAATAATAATAATAATAATAATAATAATAATAATAATAATAATAATAGCCAAAATAGAATCCGGACTTTTTCTAGATCTTTCTAATTAAACCAAACAACAATGTTAACTACTATGAAACATGCCCTTTACAAAATTATAGTGGCAAAAAGTATATTTCCTTCTGTTAAATCTTCACGGATTAAAGATGAGCAAAACTCAATTAAAAAAAAAAATTTGTCTAGTCTTTTTATTAACAATAAATAATAATAAAAGAGTTTCTTTTTTTTTCCCAAAAGAAGATCTATCGAATTATTAATAATGTAATACAAATATCTTTCACTATTATCTTTCTTTTTGGTACTACATTTTTTTTATCGTCATAAATTACATAATATTATATTATTTTCTATGTTTATATTATTGTTGTTTGCCTTGTTTATTTGATATTTTATTTAAATTATTAATTCTATATATAAATCTTTTATATCAAAATTTAAATTATTTTTTGATTGGTACGAAGTTTTGAAAAATTTAATCTTTTTTGTTTTTTTGAATTATTTGTAATTTACTTTTTATATAGACCCTATTATTCATCTTTATAAAATTAGAACATAATTAATGTATTTACTCAAAGAGAACCTAAGAGAATTTTTTGGGATAAAAATGTATAGGTAAGTTATGTATATAGACTCTTAAACTTTGATACAATAAAATATAAAATATAAGTCTTATTTTTGTTTAATATGAGTTCTTTAACCAAATTGACTCACAAACATGCAATGAAAATATAGAATCTTAAATAGGGGTAGCCTTTTTCAAGTCGATCCAATTCAAACCGCAAAATTTAGCGGTTTGGATCAGTTTGAAAAAGTTGTGGATCGACTTGCGGATTGATATTTTTCAAACTGCTGTTCTCGGTTTGAATTATAGATTGAATCAATTCTAAACCGTGAAATCGTAAATCAAACTGTTTAATATTATCTTATAAAATTATTATTATTATTTATTTATTATCACAAATTATATATGATTTGTCTTCATATCTTCTATATAATAATAATTGATAAAGAAAAATTATTCATAACTGATTTTTAAAAAAATTATTCACAAAAGTTACTCTTAAATATTAATGAGAGATTATAGAATTAATAATAATTAATTATTATATTTTTAATTTTATAATATAATTCAAACCGCGAATCCAAACCACTTTAAACCGTCATTTGCGGTTTTATTTGGATTGGTTTGTAATATGTTAATGGATTTGATTGGATTGATTTTTTTTTTATCTCAAACCGAATCAAACCATATATGCTCACCCCTAATGTTAAATTTTCTCATTGATTCCCTTTCTTGCCCTATTTTTTTAAAATAAAATTTTAATGCTTTTATGAACCTTTATTTTGTTTATTCTTTGTAAAATAAAAAATATTAAATAATCTTATCTCCAAAGAATTAACTTAATTAATTTTGAATTTTATCATCAAGTAAGAGATTAAATAAAGGATCAATTCTCTCTCAAATCAATCTTAGAGAGGAAATGTTCATTAATTCAATCTATGAAAAAAGATTTAAATCTCATCCAATCTAAAAATATATAATTCTAAATTTTATTAATTATTAAATTAACTAATATAACTAAAAAAATAATATAAAACTTCTTAAACCTCAAACAAATGTACAAATTTAAAATAATAATAAAATACAAATATATTAATTTAAAATAAAAAACAACATAAAAAGTAAATGTACAAATATACGAGTTTAAATTAAAATATTTAAGCAACACCCAAAACAAATGTATAAAATAACAAAAAAAAAATTGCCCCTTTTCACGGATTTTTCTTGGCATCCAAAATTTATACAAGTTATAGTTAGAATATATTTATTTTTTATAATTATTTAAAAATATTATTTTATCATTAGTAGTTGACAATACAAATTCATACGTTGATTCATTGTATACAAATTTTAAATTCTTCAGTCCACCAGTCTTGAGTCTACTGAAAATGGATCAAATTGTACAAATTGTGCGTACTTGGTTGAACATCGAATACACCTAAAATTTAGGGTGTTTAAAAATAAAAAAAAAAAATCGTTTTAAGGCCCGATACAAAATCTTGCTATTCGGTGTGTGTTTTCCTGGTTTATTTATTAGCATTGTTGCAAACCAAATAGTACTCAGTACTCACCATTAAAGAAATATTTTTTGAATTAAAATAATTATAATAAAAATTAAGATATTGTAATTATTTTTCTATAAATAATAAAAACAATTTTTTATATTTATATTTATTAAGTTTTTAAATACTTCTTTAAAAACACCAAATAAAAATTATTATTATTATTATGTAAGTACTGTAAAAGGAATAAAATTTCACTATCATATAAATTATATATTGAAATTTAAAATGTAACATTATAGTTCTTAACAATCGCAAGTATCATTTTAAGCTATAAAATTATTATAGTGATTCATTAATTCGTTAATGAATGGGTGCAATGATAAATTATGTTTTTGAAATTCAAAATAAATTAGAAAAAATAATTGTATTGAGAGAAATCAAACCTTGGAATCTTGAATATCAAGATAGAAAGTAGTAAAACCTTTCCATCGCATGACATCCACTATTTCATTTAATTTCTATAATTTTAATAAGTTTAAATTTCTCAACCTAAAGTCAAAAGTTGAAATTCTATGATACTCATTTTCAATCGGAAGGATGGGTGGGCCGAAAATGCCCGTCTGATCATTTTACGTGAAAACAGCCCAGGCCGATTTAATGATATTTTAGGCCGGATTTTCTTTAAATTTTGGAAAAATTTTTTTTTTGCCCCATAGAATGCTAAGTTTGATTGCTAAAGCTCTATCAATAAATCAATTAAACTAAATTTTATCAAAGTTGGCTTGAATACTTCATTCAGTTATATTTTCTTAGCTTGAAAATAAAGCTATTACAATAATGGGACTGGCCTATAACCAACAGGAACCAACTAAATTTACATAACCTATCTCTCTATAAAATAATGTAAACGAAAATATCCCGGCATGCATTTGAAAAAAGAGAGAGAGAGAGCAGCGCTTCATCATACAGCTATCATGCATTTGTTCAACTAATTTTACATTTTATTGTCATGATTTTATTTGCACATTAATGTGTATACATTTAAAATATCTACTAATCTAACCGTAAAACGACTAATTTGAATTGGATAAAACCCAGTTTCAGGTGACCTTTCCTTTTTTTTTTTTTTTTCAAAAGCAACACCAGAATAAAATATTTATTAATGAGGGAACTGCATACGTACAAAACCCAAGCATATAAACAGTTCTAACCAAGCTACTGCTTGCTTCATATAGGAGGGACATACCCTTAAGACACATTCAATTCATTATATGAACACAACAAACTACTTTTCTCTAATAAATCCCTCCACCAATTTCATTTCTTAACCATGGAATACGAAAAGAAGGATCCCATGGTTTCAGTGGATTGGGTATTTAACTATTTACGTTTTAATTTCATCAACAATGCATAAACATATGCTTTGATGATATAAAATATGGTGAAGAAACTGCTTCAGAAATCGTTTAAATTTGACTACGTACCATTTCTAGCAAACTATGCGAGTAATTGAGGCATCTTAGGAGGAACTGTTTCCATGCTCCAAGAGGCTTTCTGTATTATAACTGCTTCCCCAGGCCCTCTCTTTCCATAGATGCTCCACTTCAAGAAATGTCAATCCTTTAGTCTCCGGCACAAACAAAATCACAAACACCACTGCAAGTACAGCAATGCCAGCAAGAATCAAGAAAGTTGCTCCGACACCCACAGCATCTGCAACTGAAAGAAAGGTTTCGGCAACAATCAAGTTTGAGATCCAATTCACAGTAGCTGACATGCCCCCACAGATCCCTCGGTATTGCTCAGGATAAACTTCGGAGTTCACAGTCCATGGTACAGGTCCCATTCCTGGTGAGAAGAAAGCAATATATAGGGCTAACCCTATCACTGCAATCCAACCATAGATTCCAATCGAAGAACTAGAAGATCCAGCAAAAAATGACCAAGAGAGTATGCTAAGGGATACAATTACACCAGATAAGCTGGAGAGAGCCAACTTTTTCCTTCCAAAATGATCAATCAAGCAGATTCCAACAATTGTTCCAGCTGCATTTGTCGCTGCAACAGCAAGAGAGAGAAGAAGTGCTAGCTGGTTGGATTGAAAGCCAGCCATTTGGACAATTGTTGGGCTGTAGTACATAACTGTATTGATACCTGTGAACTGTTGAAATGCCTGCATTATCACATAGTTCCAAGTCAGTATAGAATCATAGTATTTTGTGGTTAAAATTTGTATTTGGCAGCCATTCAAAATTTAATACATAAAATCAAAGGGAGAACAAATAATGCTTTGGAAAGTAAGCATTAGACAGCTCACACGGGCTAGGTATGGGCTGTATGGCAATGGAAATCAATCCAACTGCTTCCGAGCAAATATATACCCAGATGTGCACTCTAGTATCTAATTAGATGAGAACAAACTATTTTTCTTTCAGGAAAAAGAAATACAAACCTGAACTGATCAAATTGGTAATCTCTCTAGCAGCAAACAAGTTAAATTAAAATCTCAGCCAACATTTTTCTCAGAATAGGACATCTCAAAAAATATCCATGCAATATGTAGCTTTTCTTGTAATTTTTTTGTGTCATCTAATCCTTCTAGGCATGGACATGGTCTGATTGACAAACTTGAACTTCAGAGTTTTCATACTAGGTCTTGCATTGAAGAAGAAGAAGATTATGAATGACTAATTGTGACAGATTTCTACCAAACAGAAAAGCAAAGGCCGACATATATCTTAATCCTTAATGCCAACAATGAATACCTGCCAACCAGAATAAGCAGCAGAACAATGATAATAGAACAGTGCATTCTAGAAAATACAATGTCATTGTTTAGATTAGGCTGTTGTAGTAAATTCTTTATTGACGATACCTGCAGTCCAGCCCCGGCCAAAAATGCAAGTCTGATTTCTTTTGTTTTAAACACATCCAAGTATCTAACAGTATTCTTTCTCTGGCATTCTTTTTCGGCAGCAGAAGAAAGGTGATTAATTTCATCTTTTAACCGAGCAATGTCATAAATTTTAGCAAGCACAGAGATGGCTTTGTCTTGATTGCCCTGCACATTAAGAGTATTAACATAAAAATGCACCCAAAAAGAGAGTTAATAGCTGAAACGTCTCTACACATGATGACCATTGTACCTTCATAAAAAGCCATCGAGGAGACTCTGGCATAAAAAGCATTAAGATAAATTGAATGATAGCTGGTACAGCTGATACTCCAAGCATCCATCTCCATGTTCCTGGCACCTGCCCAAGCCATTCATCTCAGAAAGCTACACAAAACAGTACATGAAAACTTAAGAACAGAGAATGTAAGAACTATGACAGCCCAAAAGATGCATAGATAGCTAAAATCTTCTCAAACCCCAAGCCCCATCTGACTGGGCCTTCTCTGATAGAAGCATTACATCTTAAGAATTAAACTCTAACCAACCAACCTTTTTGACAAGATAATATGGATGTGGAACAAATCTTTTGTACGATTTGATTTTATTTGACTATGAAAGATCTCTGAATTACCAACATTACATTTTATGTTAAAAACATTTGTTCATTAATTCCATAAAATATATTGGATAAAGTCCTATAGCAAAAGCTTCTAGTATTCTGAAGTGTATGTGTACGCTTCCCAGTAAATCAATAGAGCAAATTAGTATACATCAAGCATATTCTAAAACAATTTACACCCTCATAATCAAACTACATAAGCAATCTGTAATATAAATTTAACAGAGTATTGTTCTCAGAATAACCTCGACAACGAATGAGTTTATGCAATAAGTTTCAATTATTGAGTCACTTATACAGAGAACCAACAAAGTGAGACCTTTGTTAGGACTCAGGACAGAATAAATTTTCCATGGTGGCGAAGAAACAGACTAGCTGCCAAAGCTGGAACATGAGAACTGCAGCAAAGTAAAACTTGAGATATGGGGGCGGTGAGATATAAAAAAAGATAGGAGACAGAATCAAGCAAGCTATAATTCAAATAAATAAGCAAATAACTTAAAGTGAAAGCCTTGGATACCGTTACCCTAATATGAGGCATTCAGCGCCAGAAATATGGCATCATCATACTCTCTCAAGGAATTAGTAAAAATTATAATAATGGATGGTCACAAGCAAGCTTCCATATATAAGTGGTAAGGTTACAAAAATTAATTGGTAGACAGACAAAGAAAGGGTCTTAAGAGGACAAAACAGTGGAAAATTAAGTTTGTCACATTCTAAAAATAAAAAATTGAAGGGAAAAAATTATGTTATCTTTTTGATCATATTTCTAAAAACTCAGTCATAAGTTAATAGAATCACTCTCAAGAGAGTAAGCTTGAAAACAGTTGACATCGCTAATTGGATTCAAAAAGCAAATGTATTTCTTTGACCGCAATAAAATTCCCTTTTTTTATATTCTGAGAAAACAAATGGACTCTCTTTTGCCTTCATGCTTCATGAGGGAGTAAAATGAACCAAACTGCAGCTTAGGGAAAATATTTCCCGAAGAAAGCTTCCAGACTCATTTTGTAGTCATTTTTCACTTTTTGCTTTCTCACAAATCCAAAGCCTGCACATTGCATTAACCATTCCATAAGAACTATACTAAAATAAAGATTATCATCTAACTTGTGCCAGAAAACATGAGAAATTCCTTTTAGTGATGTTTCTCAGTGGGAATTCTTAAAAATGCAACCCCCAACTCCTATCTTGGTGGTGCCTCTTCAAAACTGCAGAATAGAAACCTTTCATACCAGCTGAGATGTATAAGGAGTGTGGTTACAAGCAATTTTTCCTGCAAGACCTTACATATAAAATCGAAGTGGAATCATCTTAGCCATCTATCACTTAAAAGCCAACTAAGATCACTTCATGAACCACACGATCATTTTTTTCTTTTTTACAGAGGAAATTCCAAACACCATTCACAATTCTATTGTTCAGTTAAACAGTATATAATATCTCCATCTAGATCTATGTGATGATGACTAAAACCTTCTCTTTTTGTGAAAACATAACTTCATCTTTTTGAAACATGATTTTTTAAACACTAATATATACGAGAATGAAAGTAAAGCTGTCTTTTCATCTCCTAATCAACCTCTGAGTTTGATTAACTCAACTTCCAGGAAATGTTTTGTTTATTGACTAGCATGCATGAAAATATCCACACGCAAGTTGGTCGGATCCAAAATGAATCTTATTACTGCTAATATTCTACAACAAAGAAAATAATATTTAATATTCTCCTTTTATTCACATGGCACTTTAGATCAATTAAAAGAACCTCTCTTTGTTATCATTGAGAATCAAATGGGTAAGGGGAGGATGACAATAAGGTTATGGGAAGAGATATTAAATTTAAAAGAAAGAAAAGACACTTTTAAAAAACAAGAAAATAATTGCAGCCAATTCATATAACCAAAATACTATTTTATGCAGGACATATTATGTTTCTACACTAGAAATTCAAGTTGATGAAAACAGAGATGATAGTAAAGCAAGGTAGACCTGACCTCTGTAAAAGCAAGATTTATGAGGTAGGAGAGAAACTGTCCACCAGTTATCATAAGTACATTTGTACTGACTAATCCACCCCTAACTTCTGATGGAGATGCTTCAGCTATATATACCGGAGCAGTAACAGATGCGACACCAACACCCAGTCCAACTAAAAACCGTCCCAATATTAGAACATATGCATCTGGAGCAGCGGCCATGATAAGTGCTCCAGCAATAAAGACAACATCAGCAAGAAGAGTTGCTTTCTTTCGTCCATAAGCATCATTAATCCAGCCACCTGATGCAGCTCCAATCATTGCACCAACCAAGGCCATGCTCACGATGGTTTCCTGATGACTTGAAAGAATCAGTATATTTAAAATAAGGTTACAAGGAAAAAAACTTGTTAGAAAATTCTTCAAATTGTAATCTTCTGCCAAGCAATGAAAGCCAACCCCCAAACACAGTCCCCCAAAACTACACACACAGTCATACATGCCTAGCCACATGTGCAAAGAAATGATTCCTTACGCTACCACTCAGAGGACCAAAATTCTGAGTGCATCACAACTATCATCCAACACCTTTTGCTACCTCAGAAGCACTGCCCCTAAGAATGGGTAGTTTCTTTGTTATTTTCTTTCTTACTCAAATTTCATCACCCAATTTGGGAACCAAATAATATCACATATGCATCCCAAAGAGTGAAAATAAAACTTTACTAGATTGCTACCTGTAGGAAATTACTCTGATTCACCACCTCAAACTCATCTTTTATATACAAAAGGGCTCCTGATATCACACCTGCAACAAGTACTATCACATCATAAAACAATTTAAGAAAAATTAAAAGATCAAGAACAACAATCAAAATGAACTAGAAGAGTTGCAATCTGTTAATGATCCACACGGTCCATAAGTAAGGAAAGCTCATCATCATTCAAAGTCAGGCAAAAGAGGACATTCAAATCTTAAAATCTCAAAAGAAGAACGATGTGGCCCACCTAATCTACTCCTGCTAGACGTGGTTTAACCATCCCTTTGCTTTTGGTTAATGAATAGTCTCTAACTTTGCTAATAAAAAGGAATAAGAATTTTCCTAGTGGCACTCCTCTTACCTCTATCCTTTAGGAAAAATATTTCATAACACATTAATACCGATATTGAATGATAAATGAAAAGTAATGGCCATAAATTAAAACTCAGTGAATGATTTATTTGCAATAATATTTTTGGAAATTAGGATACAATCTCAAGTCACTAAATAGTACTCAATTTGGACAGATCTGATGATGGGGAAAAGGATTCAATTCTTCATAGAATTAGAACTAGTTCATATTTATATGAACCGTGTCTAAAACATTATTCTGCCATTTATCGAAAGCAACAAAATATATCAAAATTAAAAGAATAAATCCACATAATTAGTGGACATCCTCCTAAACCGCACATAGGACGGAAATTAACACCCAGGAAAGAGCCGAACTAATATATAGTGAAAGGTAAATCTTTGCTCGTGAGTGGTCAAGTTCCTCGGACCCATGAAATGATGACCGAGATTACAAAACATAGATGTTTAACTATTGATCTCTTTACCAGAAAAAAGAAAACAAAAATTGATTACAGGATCAAAAAGAAAATACCAGTGTCATATCCGAAGAGTAGTCCGCCAATGCCAGCAATTATAGTCAATCCAAGAACGTACGGATTACTGAAATACGACATCCTCCTATCAGGGAACAAGTCTAAGTACCCCGAACTCCCCGGTATAGACTCTAGCGTCATCTTTGCTCTCCCTAGCTAACCAAAATTTCCCTTTTTTAGGTTAAATTTCTCAGTAAGAAGCTTTTGATTTTCAATAGAAACGGAAATACTCGAAGTCAACAATCGAAACTCCCGAGAAATCGTACGGACGAGACGACTGCGTTGGAATTGAAGAAATAAACGGTGAAGTTGAAATTGAAGAAGGTTTACTGTTTGATTAAATGACAGAAAGAACACGATTTCTTTGTTTCATCAGCAAAACCATTCAACACCTTCTCTTGCGTGATGAGAAGTAGATGATACAGTTACAATGTCGATGAGTCATAGAATTTAAAACGATTCAAAACGACAGTGTTTTGGCGAGAGGAAATGCTTTTCAGCTTTTGTTTCTGTTAATCGAAGCTAAATTTCAAGCTCAAATCTTCTTAGGGCAAGTATTAAAAGGGGGAGATTGATAATCGTTCATCCAAAATTTTCCCGAGAAAATTTTGGGAGAATCTATTTCTTTCCGAGAAACACCTGTACAAGGAAAAGGAAAAAGCAAAGAGTAGTTGAGAAGGCAATAAATAGAAGGCATCGGGAAAATTTAAAGAACAAATTTAACAAGTAATTTTCTTATAAGATTATGCTAATTACATGGCTGTGTGTCACCGACCAATAGAATTGATACACCTGCAAAGGCAGTCGTCACCAGTCGGTGATGTGACTTGATTTAGTGAACTATTGTTGTGATTCCGAATTCGTTCGAGTACCGTCCGACAACGTCGTTACGTGGCATTGAGTATGTGCTTTAAGACAATAATTCGCACGAGGACAAAACTATTCATCACGAGCCGCGCGTACCTAAATAATTTCGGTACTCGATTTTTGTATTCACCGAACCACCAGTTTTTTCAAGGGTAGTTTTGTACTTCCGAAAAATGATTAACGTGGCAATCTTACAGGATCATTATAGCTGACATAAAATTTATATAGAATTATTGGCTCGCGTTTGATTACAATCAATTATTAAATAAATAATTTGAATATGACATAATTAATTATTCTATTCAATTTAAGTTTATTGTCTTTTATATGTAAATTTATTTATAATACGATTAATTATTTAAATAATAATATTAATTTAACATTCATAATTTTATAAATTAATTTTATGATTTTCCAAAAAATATTTAATTATATTGATTTATATTTTAAGAGTATATAATTATAATCAATTTTAATTAATTAATATAATTATATTATAAATATTTGAATATATATATATTAAAATATATAAATATACGTCAAATAGATTATATAATTATAAGTGTGAGCCCTGTGCTTAGATCTCGAGGGTATATCTATCATTTTTTAAGTATCTTGTTCATATAATTACATTCATTTTATACCCCGTGCGCGTGTGGGTAAAGTTCTATATTCATTCGAGAAGTTGGATTGGTTATAATAAAGTTTCGAGAGCGAGAATGAGAAAGTATGCAATTCGTTCGGACGAATGCAAAATTCATTCGATTGAATCGGACGATTCGTTCGAACAAAGTCCAAGAACACTCAAACGAACCAAGGAGGAACTCTCTGGAAAACTTAGAGTCAAATTCGTTCGACCGAATAGCAGTTTGTTCAGTCAAATTGATCATTTCGTTCGAACGAATGATCGACCGTTCGAACAAATAGGTGGGAAGCTCTTTGACTTCTAAAGTGCCAGATTCGTTCGACTGAATGATTAATCATTCGACCGAATTATAGTTCGTTCGAATGAATCCCGCGATTCGTTCGATCAAAGGCATCATTCGTTCGAACGAATGCTATTTCGTTCAATCGAACATGTGTGAAATGACGATTTTATCCACTTTTAGAAGATTCTCCTTTGCATTTATTAAGGGCAAAATACTAATTTTACCCTTAAGTTTATAAAAAAGGGGCTGAGGGGTTGGATTACACGGTTCTGCTTCTTTTCTTCTTCCTTCTCCTTTAGCTCACGTTCTCTCTCTCTCTCTCTCTCTCTCTCTCTCTCTCTCTCTCTCTACCTTGCCACATTTCATAAAATTTTTTATTTCTCTTAATATAAG
>JAVXUL010000010.1:10531165-10548685 GCA_035590515.1 Trichilia minutiflora | reverse complement strand
TAAAAAGTAGAGCGAAAATGAAGAGGAATTTGAACCTTTTGTTTGCTGAATTTGCCTCTTTATATAGGGCCCTTGGGAATGTGACTGAAATTAATTAGCATCGAAGAATGGGAATGATGGGATAGCCTACCTTGGGATAGAGTGTCAGTCGTTTTTATTTAAGAGATATGATGTCTATCAAACCTGATGCTATCAGTTTTGCTGAGCTTCGGCGGGAGATGAGATAGATGTCTAAAATTTGTTAGGACGGCACTTCTGATTGCAGGCTCCTAGATCAATAATCATTCCCATTTTGAATAATTTTCAAAGGCTAGTGGACGGAGAGTGTGAGTTAGGGTCCCTGAAAGGTCGTTGGTGGATAGATCAAACTAGTAAGACATATGAGTGAGGAAATCCGAATAGTTGATAATTGGGGTCCCTAAAAAATAAGTGATTAGGATCGAGATAATGGATAGTCTAGTTCCTAAGAGAACAAGTCAAGAATGTGAATAGTGGATAATTAAGGTCTTTGAAGGAAGGTTAGGTGATACAAATGATAGTATCGAGATAACATATACCTATATAAGAGACCTCCACGAATTATCCGGACTTTACTCAAACAAACTCTAAATTTGTGATTTATAGAACGACGGTGTCATTTCTTTTTTTTTTTTTAATAATCGCCCAAAAGAGTTGAAAACGCGATAAAATGGTGGCGGTAGGACGATGACAAGTTGTAGCAGACCGTTTGTGGCAGAAAAATCTCTCTCCTGTTAATTACCACTTCGTATATAGCAGGAGCGACAAAAGAAAAAAGAAATTTACTTCATAAGCCGAAAATGGCCCAAGTATCTTTGCCTAATTATTATTTCATTCAAAAATCGTTCGGGTAGAAATAGAGTAACTTTTGTTGCGAAATTACATAAACACCCTTACATTTCAATACTTTTTCAACTTTCTAGTTTAGTCTTTGACCGCAGAGTATAAGTATACCCGCGGTATCCACTCCACTCAGCACTCACACAACAAACAACAAGGCCGAATGAATTTAAAAAATAAATAAATTAAAATAAAAAAGAAATTATTTAATAAAAAGCATAGCACACGCGGTGAAAACATTCTCCAATGCGATTTTTTCCCACTATAATCTTTTCTTCATCGAAACACGGCCTTTGGAGGACTCGCTACTGGTCTAGGGTTGTACCGAATTAGCTGGGATGGATTCTGAAGAAGATGATTTCTACAGCGGAGAGGCAATGGACGATGATAACGATTACTACAATACCGACGATGGCGGTGATGAAGAAGATGAAGATGATGACGATGTTTACGAGTTCATCGAGGAGGATCTTGATGATGATGATAGTGATTATATCTCCTTTCGTCGACAACAGGTTTGTTGTCATTTCTCGTTTTTCAGCTCGATTTGGTTGTGTTTGCTCGGTTTTCGATGGGAGAAAGTTGTTTTGTCGCTAAAATGTTACGTTCTTTTTTAATTCTACTGGTAGTGTGAGCTTATTTTAAGTTTGATTTGATTGGTAATTTGAGTGGTGGAAGAAATTGTTGTACTTGACCTTTTTGGGTTGGTGGGCTTGATAATGGTTATTTGGAATTCCCAATTGAGGATGGAAGATCATGATTACTTGATGCATTGGAGTTGTTTTCTTGTGAAAATTTTTTCTATTGGTTGATGAGGACGTTTGCTTTACTATATTTGATCCATATTTGATGCTATGAGAAGTCGAGAGTGGTTTACAAGACTCAAACCTTTTCTTGGATGGTTGGAAGTGGTGCGTGCGGTTAGCAGCTACTGATTTGATTCCAAGGGGAAGGCTTTCGATGTGCTAGACTGCTATGTGTAAGAGGCAAAGTCGTGGCAAGCATTGATTGTCTTTGTCTTCATTGTTCTATTGCCTTCAATTTGTGATGAATAAAATGAGTAGCTGAGGTGGGTCTGGGTTCCGCTATCTTGTATTTTTTGGTTCCTGCAGAAGTATTGAGGATTTTGTGAAGGGAAAAGGGCATGGGGATATGGATTTCTGTAGTTATGGTTGTAACCTTGGAATCTTTACGAGTACAGTTTATCCATAAACTACCAGTAGAAATGTAAGAGCTGGAATTTTAGTCTTGTTTTTATGTCTTCAACAAGCTTATCCACCAGCAACATAGACACAACTCTACACACATTTTAACCTTTTAATTTTTTGAATTTTAGAACATATCATGGAGACTGAGGTATGAAGTTAAGAGTTTAAGAACCTGATTTTGACAAATTTATGACATCATTGTCACTCTTTGCCAACTGGGATCCATAGAGGGTGCCTTACCTTATCACATGTTTGATTTTTTTCCCTCATATTTGGTTCTTGCTGATTTGCCTCTGTGTTATTCATTTTGTCTCTTCTGAATTTTTAAATGTGTTCTTTTCTGTTTCAGCAAAGTTACACCGTGTTGAAGGAAGAAGATATAAAACAATGTCAAGAAGATGATATTACAAAAGTTTCCACTGTCCTTTCAATATCACGAGTGGAAGCAAGCATCTTACTCCGTCATTATAACTGGTAAGTAATTCACTTTTTGGTGCTTGTCAGCTGTGTCTGTTGAAGTTGATGTCTGAAGAATGTTGTCATTGCAGGAGTGTTAGTAAAGTGCATGATGCATGGTTTGCAGATGAAGATGTAGTGCGAAAAACTGTTGGGTTGATGGACAAACCAGCTGTTGAATTTTCCAATGCTAAAGAAGTAGGTCTTGTGGGTCTGTGATTGTGAAATTTTGTAGTTAATTGTGTATCTTTCTTTGTTTTTTCTGCACCCGTACTTACAAACTCTAATTGCTTTTCCTGGCCAGCTAACTTGTGGGATTTGTTTCGATTCCCACTCTTTTGACAGAGTTATGTCAGCTGCTTGTGGTCATCCGTTTTGCCGAGCATGTTGGAGAGGTCTGTTTTAAATGCCTTTTTTAATATGGTTTCTGATCTATCTGTCTCTCTCTAATTTTTTTTTGTCCTGTTGCCGTCTTCTTCTTGGGTGGTTTTCAACCTTTCAAATTTTGAGTTACGGTTCTATTACTGCCATTTAGTTTTTCCTTCTTCCTTCCCCAAAAAAGGTTTACTAATAATTAAAGGTCAAATGTTATGTATATATGGTCCTACTTTTTTCAATTAGGAACTAATTTTTCTTTTCTCTTACAAGTTGGGATTGCATCATTGCTTTGCATTTTCTGGTTTAGATGGCGATCTCTAGTTTGTCCTGCATGCATGCATTACATTGGCCATCTGTAATATGCATATTTCAATACATTTAGGCAGTCATTCTCCTTACATGACATTGTATCCTGAAATTTGATTTTCTTTATTTTTTTTCTTTACCATGTTTCTTGTTACCATCAGTTCATTTGATGAATTCTTTTGGATTCATTTTATATTTTGTGATAGGTTATATTAGTGCAACTGTTAATGATGGTCCTGGTTGTCTCATGCTGAGATGTCCTGATCCATCTTGCCTTGCTGCTGTTGGTCAAGACATGATTGATATGCTGGCTTCCAAAGAAGATAAGGAGAAGTATTCTCGTTACCTTCTTAGATCTTATGTTGAAGACAATAGAAAGGTATTTATGGGATTAACCTTCACATTTTTTTAATAACTTATCACTCTGTATGCAGACTTACAACCTAGTGACTAGAAAACGTGCTCTGTTTCTTTTGGGTAAACAATGACTTCTCTTTCTTTGACACTTTCAGTAATCTACCCCCAACCCCCCAAAAGTAGTTTTATTTGAACCACTATGCCCATGAAAACAAAGAAATATGCCACAATAAAAACCATTCTTCTTCCCATTTCTTTGTCAAAACTGTCAGAAACTGTGTCTAGCACGCACTAGTGGCTAGCATAAACTCCAGCAGAAGTCCTATCTCTGTGTCTGTCTGTTTTATCACTTGATTTTGCACCAAATTTTTTGATTTGGGCACTGGTTATATTTCACGCGCTTTGATCCTTTCCAAACTCTGTTATGGTCTCCAAGGCCAACGATATCAGTAAACTAGAAGTTATTAGGAGAAAAATAAATGGGAAATGACAGTTTTTGATAAAGTTAAATTTCTAAAGAGGTTCAGGTTTTGACAAATCCCTTACTCCACTAGAAAAGGCAAAGGACAAGAAATTGAAAATGGGCAAAGGTTCTCTCTTGCATTGTTGACCGTATAGCCATGAACAAAGTCATTAAAAGAGCTTTAACTGAATTAAACCAATTTGACTCTCTTGGAGCAAACTCAGAATTTCACCAGAGGTTTCGATACAGATAGTATGAAAAAGCAAGCAATGAAATCTCATGGGTTTTTATGTAGGTTTTTCATCATCATCCAAAGATCAAGTATGAATCTCTCCCTCTCTCTCTCTCTCTCTCTCTCTCTGGGGATATTGATACGAATTTAGAGATGGAGTAAGTTGGATTCTGACTCAGATTATGGATTACGATGATTGTTGTGTTGTTGATGGTTATTATGGGGGCTGTGCAGTCTATTTGGCAGTTGAAAGCTGGTTTTCTTGATCATGTTCTTATATCTCAGAAGAGTTCTCAAAGATATTTTGTAATTTGGTGTTAATATTGATGATCAAAAGCTGAGTCTATTGATATAATATCTTGGGTTTACTTTTTCTAATCACAGCTACAGGAGTTGTTCTTTTCTGCTTAATGTATTAAGAATATCTGTACTGGACCTTTTGTCTAATCATGGTTTTATTTTTGTTTTTCCTCAAATTATTTTCATTGTATTTTCCAAATATGGAGTGGATCTAATTCTACCCTGTTTCTCGTACATATTGATGTTTGCAACTTCTGCTTCATCGAAAAAGTTTTGATGCTGCAGTATAATTAGTGCTCATTTGCATTTAAGTATTTATATATGATTGTCATATATTTCACTCGAAGCATGAAACGTGTTCTCCACAAACAAGTGTTGAATCCTATATTATTATTCTTTTTATATCGTTGGACTGAAAAAGTTGAATCAGATGGTGTTTCTATATTTTATTTTCTTCATGAGATTGTATTATCTTGAATGTCAAATTGGAGTTTGGAGTGCCTTTCATCACCCAAAATATGACCTGATTTACATCCTTCTGCATTTTCCGCAATTCTTAGCTTGTAGTTCTTAGCCCCTTTTTTGTGATGCTAGACCAAGTGGTGTCCTGCTCCGGGGTGCGAGTTTGCTGTTGATTTTACTGCTGGAAGTGGAAATTTTGATGTTTCCTGCTTATGCTCGTATAGTTTTTGCTGGAATGTATGTGAATGTTTCACTTTCTGAAACTATTATGTTTGGATTTAGTTAGAGTTCTTAGCTATATGTTTGACTGGATTGATAAGTCTCCTTTGCATTGGAATTGCAGTGCACTGAAGAAGCTCACCGTCCAGTGGACTGTGACACTGTGGCAAAGTGGATTTTGAAAAACTCTGCAGAGTCAGAAAACATGAACTGGTAGTGTACTTATATTTCTGCTTTTAAAATTCTATGTTAGTTGTGAATACACTTGTCTTTTTTTATTTTCATTATTTTTATCTCCTAATGGTTCTGTATTGTTTTGATGTTTTTGGCCATGTCCAATGAGCCATGACAAACTTCCTTGCATGACAGTGTTGACCTTGTTTCTATTATATTATTTTATTTTTACATTTTTTGGCCATGTCCTATTAGCCAAACAAACTTTCTTTCATGACAATGTTGACCTCATTTCTATTCTATTATTTTATTTTGTTGAAGTGGAATCTTACTTTAAATCTCATGATTTATTTTATTACTCATATTTGTTATTCTTTAGGTCGTCCTATCCATTGGCAGAAAAATTGAAACGGACTATCAGCTAAATGCTTTCAATTTGATAGAATATTTTCTGTTTTCTCTTTGCAGCCTGATTACTAATAATCAAGGAAATATTGTGGAAATTTAAATTGTCTGCTTACTATGCAACTTGAATGAGATGTGGTGGAATTAAAATTGTTATTATGTTGATGTCTTCGTTTGTTGCATTATGCTAATCTTGAATGTAATTTACTTGCAGGATACTAGCCAATTCGAAGCCTTGTCCAAAGTGCAAGCGGCCAATTGAGAAAAATCAAGGTTGTATGCATATGACATGCACACCACCTTGTAAATTTGAATTTTGCTGGTAAGCTTCTGCTGAAAGTAAATTTAATTCTTAGTTGATCTCATCTGTATTTTCATTACTGAATTTGGTACTCATTAGGGATTATATTCTATGAAAAATTCACTTTTGCTGGATGTCTTCTAGGCTAAAAAACTGGATTGTAACATTGCTCTCTTTTTTCCTTGAGTAATTGGGTATGCTTAAATATGGTTCATGACTGGTTATCTGAAAAATGCAGGCTATGCCTTGGTGCATGGTCAGATCATGGTGAGAGAACTGGTGGTTTCTATGCTTGTAATCGTTATGAGACAGCTAAGCAACAGGGAGATGTAAAAGGAATTGTAATCTTTTGTTTTATTAATTATTATTGTGTTGTGCTTTTTTTTTTTTTTAACTTTCCAAGTTCACGATATTTTTGTAGTATGATGAGGCCGAGAGAAGGAGAGAGATGGCTAAAAATTCATTGGAGAAGTACACTCATTATTATGAACGGTGGGCAAGCAATCAATCGGTATACTAGATTTCCTTCCAATTTATCTCTGTTACTATGCTGTACTTTGGTTTTTATTCTCTTTTGTCAAATGTTGAAAGTTTTTGGATCGTTGCTTTTATTATTTATTTTTTCTCCACTGAGGTTGACACTTAAATTGTCCCTGCAGCTGTCCTACTGGTTTGTCATACGGTGTTTGAATTGCAAATTTTAGATCGGGGAAGTATATAATAAATCATAGTGTAACGAAACAACCCGAAGGCCCCCAAAACTACCAAAGTCCGGGGACCTTTTCTTGTACCAAAGTTACTTTTTGGATATTATCGACAGTTTAAGCAGATGCCAATAATTATGAGTAACAGCCCACTAATGTGTTCTTGTTAAGTATTTTCAAAGTGAGCTGTCTGTAGATTTTTTACCATAGTTCATAATTTAGTTAAGCAGAGGCCAATAATTATGAGTAATAGCTCACTAATGTGTCCTTGTTAAGTATTTTCAAAGTGAGCTGTCTCTAGATTTTTGCCATAGTTCATAATTTAGTGCTGTGTTTGTCAGCTGTTATATCATATCAAGTTGAAATAATTGAATGGTAAAATGTGGAGATGATGGAAAATTAGAAGAGGGCAGTTACCTTCTTATTAAAAACTTGACTATGGTACTATACTGTACTTTTGTTATTTATTCATTTTTCTCCACAGAGGTTGACACTTAAATTGCTACTGCAGTTTTCCTGCTGCTTTGTTCATACAATATTTGAGTTGCAAATTTTAGATTGGGGAAGCATAAAATAAATCATAGCGTGTAAGACCTAAAACTAAACAAACCAAGGGCTCAAAAAACAACCAAAGTCCAGGGTCCTCTTCTTGTTCCAAAGTTGGTTTTTGGATATTATCGACACTTTAAGCAGATGCCAATAATTATGAGTCAACAGCCCACTAATGTGTCCTTGTTAAGTATTTTCAAAGTGAGCCATCTGTAGAGTTTTACCATGTTTCATAATTTAATGCTGTGTTTGTCAGCTGTTATATCATATCAAGTTGAAATAATTGAATGGCAATGTGGAGATGATGGAAAATTAGAAGAAGGCAGTTACTTTTTTGTTAAAAGCTTTGGGAATGTCTTTTAATGTAACCTACGTGACCTGAATATGAGATAATTGGTACAAGTCCCTTCATTGTCATTATATGGTATTAACTTCTCACTATGTAACGGATTTGTAAAACAGAAAATATAATGATCTATCATTATGAAGCAGACGATGAGATCAAATCTTATAATGTTCAAAATTTCTTGTCTTAGTTCTAGGCTTTTGAGGTTTCTTTTATTTTAATTGAGTAAAATTGTTTTGATAAGTACCTTCTTCCCGCCTTCAAGGACCATTGTAGATGGTCATATAATATTTACAAAAATATTCATGGCTTTATATACCATTTCAGTCTTTTTTCTTTGAAATTGTTGCATTTGATTCTGATTTTCAAATTTGAAACTGTTATCTGTCTTCAATCTGGCAGTCAAGGCATAAAGCTCTGGCAGATTTACATCAAATGCAGACTGTGCATGTAAGTGCTTTTATTTTTATTGGTTAAAAGCTTGGCAGGTTATAGGACTCTGATCTGAATTCAAAAATTCATCTAATTACTATATAATTCTTCAAGAACTGATTGTTGGATAAAGGTAGTTGATGCTGCAATTTCACAACTTTTCTAGAAAAGAAGCAATTGAAAATTATCTCATTGTTGTTTTTATCTTGCTTGGGTAAATCGAACAAATATTGGGTTGGGATTCTTCTAAAAAGTGGCAGGGGACGGTATGTTGGACCATGAAATTTGATTATTTGACCTTGTAGTTAACTATGGATTGTTTTGTTCTACTTTAGTCTTAATGAGGACCTTTTGTTTTATTTTATTTTAATTTTAATTTTTTGTTTTAGCTTGAGAAGCTAAGTGACATCCAGTGCACGCCGGAATCTCAGCTTAAGTTCATTATAGAGGCCTGGCTTCAGGTATATCCAACAATTCATTATAAGGGATATTGAGAATTAGTGCTTGTATTTTCTTGGAAAAGTTTGAACAAACTATATTTTGTGTTGACCCCTCAAGCATTCTTATGATTTATTTGGAGATAGGTAAAGCTTTTGATTTGTTTTAGTTCCAGATATGCTTGCTTGTTGATTGATATAGAAAAAGGGTTTATGGTAGTTGACCTGTGTGGTTTTTTGAGTTTTATGCCTCTGTATACTCCACTAAATGTATACTGTGTTATGGAAATACCTCTCAAACTTTTGGGTGGAACATCAAAGTTTCAGGGTGTATAATAAACTGTTGGATTTGGACTTCTTATATTCATACTAAACCTCAGTGGATACACCCACATTCTCTTGAGCAAACGTACAAGCAGAGATTCCTTATTCTGATTATTTGTTTACAAAATTTAGATTCTCAAGGGACAATACTCTTTGTTAATTATTATTGATAAAAGTACTAATATTAGGATACAAACTCTTTATACAGATTATTGTCCATGAATTGATATGGTTTAAGATTACTGGTAGGATGGAATACCAAGTCAATGCAATGAATGAGAATAAATGATGTGGATCTTGTGGCAATTGTATAACAATGCCACATCAGTTTGTATTGCATAGTTTATAGAGAGAGAGTTTGTACGTCTAGATATTACTTTACTGATATTACTATTAATTAGAATCTTTTTCTTGGTAATTATTTGTTCCCTTTGTTGGGAATCTGTATAGAGAAAATAGAATTGAGCCACTAAATTTCACCCCTCATACTGATGCTTCTAACTACATTGATGTGTTGAATACCTTATCCTCTTGCTATGTTTATGATTTATTGCTGTTAATAAACATTTGCAGATAGTTGAATGTCGGAGAGTCCTGAAATGGACCTATGCTTATGGATATTACCTACCTGAGCATGAGCAGGCCAAGAGACATTTTTTTGAGTACTTGCAAGGTATCTACTTCTAAATATGCTTCCAGTAACTATTAAAAATTGTTCATCTGCATTTTTTGTGGTTATATCACCACTAGAGAAGTACTGCAGCTTTTGCTTTCTTTCAGGTGAAGCTGAGTCAGGTTTGGAAAGGCTTCATCAATGTGCAGAGAAGGAACTACACCAATTCTTAAATGATGAGAGCCCATCAAAAGAGTTCAATGACTTCCGTACAAAATTAGCAGGGCTGACCAGGTATTTATTCCATGAAAATTGTGATAAACGAATAAATTTATGATCAATTAATAAAAAAAAGTCTATAATATGGTTGTATATGTACTTTTTTATTTTGAGAAAATGGTTGCGTATATACTTAATTGCTCTATAACAACAATAGAATAAATTCTTTGAAAGTAGGATATAACAGTTGAATGAAATGAATTAATTATATTGGTTGTGTTTGGTTATATGATGTTGTAGATTGGACATTTCTTAGGGTCCATTTGGCTGTGCTTTGGAAGCAAAGCTGCAAAAGTGTGTGGCAACACTAATTTTAATGGGGCATGCATATTTATATATTGATTTCATCCTAAATATCTGTGGCTTAAAAGCTACCTCAACACAATACCAAATGGCACCGATGGCTATAGATTTCATTTCTTTCCTCTTTGTTACCAAGGTCCGGCTTTGTCATTCTTTGTATTTTTAATATTCTGTGCACAAAACTCTAGCTTGTGGCATGGTTGACAAACTTTTGGCTTCTTCTATGATCCAACTGTGTTCTATTTGGTTGCAACAGTGTGACTAAAAATTATTTTGAGAACCTGGTTCGGGCTCTAGAGAATGGCCTAGCAGATGTGGACTCCCATGCAGCTTGTAGCAAAACGACAAGCACAAAATATACTGGCGCCGGAGAGAGCAAGGGCAAAAGTGGAAGAGGAAAAGGAAGTAGTCGAATTGCCGGTTTCCGTGATGCAGGTAGATAGATAATCTTGTGACTCTTTTATCTCCTTCAGTTTGAAATCTACCCTGTACATATGGCCATGTCCGCATTTTCTAGGAAAATTTTAGTCCTCTATGTTTGTGGGAAGGAAATCCTTTCGACTAATGTGTGGGAATTCATCGGGAATTCTAGGTATGGGTGGTATGTTCGCTCCTTTCTTTAATATTGTATTTTTTCCCCTCTTTCTGGAAGCTGTTGTTTAACATGTATAAGATATTTATGTTATGTAGACATGACTGATTGATCGGGAAAACAGCCACTTTGTGAATCGTATTCTGGGGCATCATCATAAGATATGTTCACTGTAAATAGTCTAGCATCGTATACAATTGTGAGCTCCAAATGCGTATTCTCATTTGCGATTTAATAATATATTTTACTTGCATTTTGTAAATTACTAATTTCATGTAAATATATATAAGATCCCTGGTTAAAATTACGATTACTGTTTCATATACAAGTTCATTCGAATGTCCTATATTTTCAGGGTGGTGAAAAAATTTTGCAACGCTTTTTCTGCCTATCTTACCTATCATGTCATACCAATTCTACCTAGTACGAGCAGGTTCCTGCGGGACATTATGATTATAGAATGTAATCTTAACAGAAAAAAATAAAAAAGGAAAGCCATCCTTGCAGCCACATTGCAAGTCTATGTGATCCAATGTGCACAAAGGAATGAGCTTTAGTTCAATCTCAAATCTCAAATCCAAAAGTAACATACAAAGTACAACAACTAGGTTTACATCACACAAAGCTGTTGAAAAAATTTGTAAACCAAAATCTATCACAAAAATATTTATAGACTAATTCCTTTCACAACAAAACAGCAAGACTCCATTCATCCCTTCTTTACAGTTACACGAGCACTCTTGCTCTCACCATATTCTTATGACCAAATCAATCCTTTGCCGTTATAGCACGTGATTTTTACATGATCCTTTTTTATTTCATTGAAGCTTGCTTATGTGCAAACTTTAACTCCATAGATTTCCTTAACTCCATGGATTTCTTTATTTCCTTTGATTTCCTTAGTTCCATTGATTTATTCAATTCCATTGATCTCTCTTTGAACAATTTGTTACTCATTGCATTCATCATGGCTCTCGAGTATTGTCTTGAAGCCATTTTCCAATCCATACCACTTTTCATCATGGCTTTAAACTCTTCAAAACTGATTCTTCCATCCTGTGAAACACGTTTGACAAAAACAGAATATTGAAATCAACCAACGGGATCATCTGATAAATGTATATTCGATAATGTTTTGAAAATGTATTTGAGAATTACCTTATCCAAGTCAACATCACGCATAATGTCCTTGATTATCTGATCATTGTTGGGACCAAGATTGTCGTCTAGAAATGCTTCTTTCAATTCTTCGAACTCAATAAATCCGCTTTGGTTCTTGTCAAAGAAATTGAAAGCCTTAGAGAGACTCTCATCATTGCCGATCCTCTTCAGATGAACAGATATTGTCACAAACTCTTCCCAATTCAGAAGGCCATTTCTATCAACATCAGCCTTTTCGAAGAAAACAATAGAGAATGTTATAGATTGGTAGAACATAAAATATAGAATCACAATCAACCAATTTCAAATACTTGATAATTCATAATAAAAAGAATGAAGTTGGAGATAAACTGAACTCACTGCTTCCATCAACATTTCCACATCAGAAAGAGAAACTTTATGTCCAATCATATTGAGGCCATCTCTGAGTTCATCACACGACAAGTCCCCATTCTTATCAGTATCCATCATGTAGAATAACTGTTTGATTGCAGCTATTTGGTCACTTGGTAAATTATCTGCTACTACCTGAAATGAAAAAAAAAATGAGAAATTTAATAGATTCTGAAGACAGTTGCTTCAAACATGATGTATTAAGTCGAGAAAACTAAAAAAGAGTTTCAGAAGCTTACTCTTAATACTTTCTTCTTGAATTTATTCATTAAGGAGAATTGCTTAATCCTTGATGTAACATTTCCCCCCAAGGAAACATTTGGAGCATGATTCTCTTTTTGTATCCAAGGATTTTCTTCACATAACATGCCGGAAAACAGATTAGTTTATATGTCTAACTTTCCATCAACAAATGATCTTGAAGTTAACACAGGTTATTTCATTATGAAATTGAATCATAATTTTCTTATATATATATGTAATGCATGCATATGCAAATTTCATTTGGTTGTCAATTGTACTTTCTTCCTAGCAATTACCCATTTGGAAACGATATCTAGTCTCATCTATTAACTTGCAATGAAGAATACATACCAAGGACTTCTTCAAGTGTCAGCCGGTTATACGGATTTGGATCGAGCATATTCTTCACCAATTCTTTTGCTTCTTTAGAAACTTTTGGCCAAGGATCCCTCTCGAAGTCTATTTTCCCACGAACTATCGCCATTGCAATTCCTTCCTCAGTTTCTGTACTCATTCAAAGTGAATCCCAAATATTAGACGACAATGAAAAACTTTCTGGTCACAGTTGCCAACAAATGATTGAACTAGTTGAAGCAAAATCAGACAAGAATACATTATGCAACAACTTACCTGCCCAGAATGGAGGAACTCCACAAAGCAATATATAAAGGATAACACCTGCGCTCCAAACATCAATTTCTGGTCCATAATTACGCCTTAACACTTCTGGGGCCATGTAGTATGGACTCCCAACAATTTCACTGAAAGTTTCACCTGTAAAAATTTTCGGAAATCCATAATTCAGTGACGTTTATGATACAAATTTTTAGCTATAACAAAGGGATTTCAATGTATAACCATACCGGGTTTAAAAAATATGGAGAGGCCAAAATCAATTGCTTTTAATTCGGCATTTTCACTGTCATCTGCAAACAAGAAATTCTCAGGTTTTAGGTCCCGATGCATTACCCCATTTTGATGGCATACCTGCAACCATTAGAATTCTTGAGATGAATTGAGCAAAGAAATTTTCATCAATCTCCTCTAAACCACCCCCAAAACAAATCAAATCAAAACAATTTTTTTTTCCGTCGTTTTCTCATTAACCTAACAGGCAACCATTCCAATGTACACCCAAATATGAACAACACCAGAAAAATTTCTGATAGAAATTTACCTTAACGATCTCTAAAATTTTCTTTCCAACTGCAGCAGCTGCACGCTCTGTGTAGTGCCCTTTCGAAACAATCCTATCAAAAAGCTCTCCTCCCTCACAAAGCTCCATCACCAAATAAACAGCCTCTTTATCCTCATAAGCCTCCTTGTATAAAACAATATTTGGATGCTTCGGCAAATGTCTCATAATATCGACCTCCCTCTTTACATCATCCACATCGATTTCTGTCCTTAGCTTATCCTTCGCTATTATCTTGCAAGCATAAATATCACCTGTTTCAATCTCAAAACATTGATGGGTTATCCCAAACTCGCCCCTGCCTAATTCCTTTCCGAAGGTATACCTATCGAGAATGCTTCCCTCAGCAGGATTCGAGATCACATTTCTAACCAATGAAGCTATTGAGATGTTATCTACAAAGGTTTCCTGTTTAACCTCGATTTCTTTCTTGGTGGACGTTGAAGGTGGAGTTGAAAGTGGAGGCGAAGGTGGTGGCCTTCTGCTGCTGTTATCATTTTTAAGACTAGCGTCCTTGTTGCTGTTGTTGTTGATATTATTGTCGTCAATGGTGTTCGTGTTCGTAATACTATTCTGATTGACATTACGTTTCTTGTTGAAGAAGGCACCTCTCCTAGAAGATAAGCAGCTTCCCATAGAGTTTTTGCTCACAAAGTTTCAACTCAACAACAAAAATCAGAACAAGAACAAGAACATCCCATGGGAAGCTGAGGGAAAATTTTCTTTTTAATTTCTTCCCTTTTTTGTTTTCTTCTTCTCTGTTTTTCTTTTTCTTTTTTCTTTTCCTTTTCCTTTTTCTTTTGTTTGTGGGCAGAAAGAAAATAAAAACCCTAGCAGGAAAGAGAGAACTAAATATGGGGAAGAGAAGTTGAATAAGTTTGAAAAGTAGTTACTCCAATGGTACAGGTTTGGCTTGTCCCGCCATTTTCTTCGGAAAAATGTTTTGAACGCTGTACTTTCAAAGGTAGTTTGGAAGCTGTTATGTTTAACGCGGGTGATGAAGCCTCGCGTTTTTATTTCTTTGTAATATTAAATTACATCAAAATATTTTTAACATTTAAGGGATTTAAAATCTATTGAATTTCTTGAGTTTGAATATTATTTTTTTTAATATCTATTTTTCCACCCTGAAATTCGAGAACACAATTGGAAAGTAAACAAAAAAAATATTATTAATTACCACTGTATCAAATATTAAGGTCCAAGTAAAGTAAGGATGGTTTAATTTTTTTCTTTTATAATTATATTTTCTGTCTGACCATCCCAAATTTAAACCCGATTGAAAAATCAAACACAAATAAGTATTAAACCACTGAGCTATTGCCTCATTTGAATATTAGCCTGTCTCAAATTTTAAATATTTTTCATTATTTCTTTGATTTTAATAGGATATATTGAAAGATTATGATTTTCTATTTATAAAAAATGTTTATTTTATTTATGAATTATGACTATCTATATTTTTATTAATACAAAAATTTGTTATCAAAATTTAGAATTTTGTGTTTTTAGTATTTTTCTCATGGTATTGAAAAGATTAATTAAAAAATAATTAAAATGTTTTGGGTTTGGGATGCCATGCTGCAATTGTATTATATCATATTATCTATATTATTCAAATTCATTTGTTTTTTCAATTCATTTTTTTTACTTAATTCATTTAATCATTAATATATACAAAAGAAAAATTGTCAAAGAAATAATATAAGCTAATGAATTTGCTGCATTAGTATCTACAAAAAAAAAAAAAAAAAAAAAAAAAAGAGAAAAAATAAAAAAAAAAAAAATTATTCTCAAGCCCTAAACCATTTCCTTCCCATCCCATAAAGTGCTTTGCAAAATTCCATATCTCAATCTGCTTCTGCTTCCTAGCAACAAAATTACATAACAAAAGAGAATTCACCATACATGGGATTCATTTCATTTCTCTGATCTTTGACAACTATTTTCTTGAGGCAACAATTTGATGATGGAAAACAAGAGTCTTGCTGCACCAAACGAGTAACTCCATGATTGCTCCAAGGTGATTCCAAAACAACCAAGAAAAGATAGATTAACACAAGCACTGAGATTGCAAAAGAGAGATACATCTCTTCTGTGAAACCAATACTACTTGCTGCCATTTGATTGAGAGAGAACTAAGAAGGAATTTAGATTTCCAATCCTGAGAAGAAGAAGAAGAAGAAGGGAATATTTGTGAAAGTGTGTTGGATGAATTATTTATGTTAATGAGAAATCGAGAGATCGAGAGAGAGAAGGACATTAGGGTAATTGAGTTGGAGTTCATTGTATCTCCATGCAAATTGGTCATGTGGGGGAATTTGGATTCGATTTCTACTTTCTCCTGCTGCTTCTTATTGATAATGATTCTTTCTTTTCCATGTTTATGTTCATGCATATGAATGGAATGGACCCCAAATTCTCTTATCTCTTTCATTAACCTATAACCCAATTCATTGTATATATAAAATTGTGGAATAATAACATCCGAAACCCTATGTACCTTTGTCTTTACAAATAAGGACATGATTTATGCATTTGTGTGAAATAAGTCCCTAAATCTTATTGACATACCTAAAATAGGGTTATTGATATTTACCCCTAATGTATATGAAAAAACACCAAATACCACCCTGAAGAACTAGCCATAGACGCATACACCTCTGATGTTTCTCGAAAATGGATGAGTATCCCCCTGGTTAGTAACCCAATGTCAAGTTTCTGTTAAGGTAAATAACACAAAACCCCTTGTCCTTCATATGAGCAATGATTTATGTCATAATTATAAATTATTTTTTGAAGATTTAATTGTACATAAATAAACTATAATAACTATTATTATTATTTTATTGGAAAAAATAAAATATTTATACAGCCAATTATATATAATTATTTAAAAAATTATAAAATATATTTATTTTTAATAAAAAAGGATATATATATATATATATATATATATATATATATATATCTTTAATATTGTTCAAATTTATACTTTACTCTCACTAATAGGAGAAAGACAAATGCCCTTATAATTTTCAATAATATCACTTATCCTCTATCAGAAAGTTTGCGACAAAACCTTCATATATTTCCATGAAATATCATTGATCCTCTTATTAGATTGTTTGTGACAAATATGTTTATAGTTTAGGAAAGTAATAAATATTCTTTTTACTAAAGACAAAAATATTAATTTTTATTATATAAGTTTCTAATTTTTATAATATAAAATTTTGAATTTTATCGTATAAGTACCTTGTGAAACCCATCCCTCAGATGTATGGGTATCATCGTAAATCCTTCATGAGATTTTTTGCATGATGTTATATATAGATCATGCATTAGAGAGTAAGATACCTTGAAATTATTTTTGAAAAGATGTGTGGTATAGAATATGAGTTTATGAGCAAGAACTGAATTTTTAATTCCAAAATCATCTCTAATAAAAAAAATTATTTTTGTAGATCTCAGAGCGAGCTTTCCGTTGATATATTATGAGTTCCGTGAAGATATTCCAGTCAAAACTTATGGTTATTTGAAATTACTATCCTAAAATAGGGTAAACAGAGAAAGTATCGATACATATGGTATTAATATATCGATACTTGTCTCTGGGGACAGAATGTATTGATACTTGAGGTGACAAGTATCGATACCTAGGGCTGAAAGTATTGATACATGGGATTAATGTATCGATACTTGAATACAGAGAATGAAGTATCGATACTTTAAAGGTGGAAGTATCGATACTTTAAAGGTGGACGTATCGATACATCATGAACAGTGATAAACATCGGGTCAAAAGTAACTCAGATTACAACTCCTTC
>JAVXUL010000010.1:10512196-10531065 GCA_035590515.1 Trichilia minutiflora | reverse complement strand
CTTCTTATTTCTTCTTCTTTCTATTCTATCCTCTTCCTCATTCCTCTATTCTTGTCTATATTTTAGCCTTAGTAATTGAATCTGGCACTACATTCTTGCGCAGGTATCAAATAATAATTAAAAAACAACCTTAGGGCTGGAGTAATTTCCTTTTTCAAATCCTTGTCAGGAGGAAGCCGCCCCTTCAGAACACCTCTGATTTTATCCTTGTATTCATCAATTCTGGGTAAAATAAAATAAGAAATAAGTAAAAATAAAAGATTAATGTCAACAAATCAAAGAAGTATGGATTGCAGAACAGAGAAAAGATAGGCAAGTGAAACAGAAAAGAATTACATCTTTTTGTGTTTCTTCTTGTGATTCTCTAATTCTGCTTTCTTCAGAGAGAGTTTCACTCTGTCCTCAGAATCACCAGCCATTATATCTTTCTCCCGATTAAGAGTCTTAATTTTTTGCTCTATGCCAAACATCTCACTCTGCTTCTGACGTATGTTTGATTCAAATTCTCTTTCAGCAAGTTGATTAGTCTTTCGCTCAACCTCAATTCGCTGTCAAAAATGGTAAGTAAATAAAGAGAAGCATTAGTCGCACCTGGTTCAGTACCATTCACAGGAAAAAAAAAGCTGACTTTCCCATGCAAGGAAAACTGACCATCTTATTTTCTCTTTCATCAATGTGAGAAACATTGAGATTAGATATTTCAAGTTCAAATGAATTACGTTCATTTTCCTTCTCCTGGATGCGTTTCAAGATACCTCTCTGCATAAAATCAAAGTTGTATAACCACTCTCCCTGAGATGTGAGAAGATTATGTAACATCCATTTTTAATAGCTCACCTTAATTTCCACTTTAGCTTGTTTTTGGGCCTCCATATTCTTCCAACGATCATTTGCATCCATGTAGCTATCCCATGCCATTTTAAGCTCTGCTTCATTTGATTTCTGAAACAATTAATACTCCTCATTATAGTTATAATGAAGCTAACATACACAAAATTTTGTACACGATAATCTCATACTAAGGTGAATCAATTAAGATGTTAATAATTAAATCCTACTAAAGGGAAGAGATAGTGCATCGATATAATAAACAAGGGAAAAAAAATCTAGCAGTAGAAAAGCAAAACACACCTTTTTATATTCCAAATCATTTTCAAGATCCATTAATCTTGATTTTATTCGATTTGTGAGGTTCAAAGCAGCTTCATTGCTGAAGGGAGCATTTGGAAGAGACCCTAAATTATATCTAGCAAATAGTTTCTGAATGGTGGAATCTCTTTCATTCTTCAGGGACATATGAGCCTGATAGCAAAAGGAAGAAAGCCAGCTGCATAAGTCTAAACGAATTTGACCATATTTAGAAGATAAACTGTGATTAATTCTATTGGCATTACTTCAGCTTCAGTCTGAAGCTTGCTGATCTCCCAGATGTATTCATTTATACTCTGCTTAAGAAAAGAACCTTCTGTTTCTTTGTCATTCATTTCCCTCTCCAGCTTGTTAATCTTATTCTGTAAAATTGCAATCCTTTCTTCAAACTTGGTTTTCCATTCCTTCAATTCTTCATCAGTATCTGACAAATGGAAAAGAAATTATGCTGCTAAACACCAAAAATTTGATGGTGGTTTCATACAGGCATGTACATGGACCAACTACAGAAATATTTGTGAGTACTAAGTATTGCAAACAAACACAAATAATTCGTGCATGCATTCAGGAATAGGTGGGAAGTTAAAATGCAACAGCTGAGACAAATTATCTAATGATGAGCATAAAAAGACCTTCATTTTCTTCAGCAAGAGCTGCATATTGTTTCTGTTGCTCCTTAAACAAAGTGCTTCTTTGAGCAGTCTTGGTTGATATCTGGTCTTGCAGTTTTCGCAGATCTTTTAGTGTCATCTCCGTATGATGAACTTTAGCATCCACATCTTGGATGCTTCTTTCCAACTCTTGCATTTGATTTTTCAGAGATTCTGTTTTTTCTTGATCTTGAGAAATGCTTTCACGTAGCTGTACAAAGACAATTTCACCGCATTAAAAATTCTATTAACAGAAGAAGATCACTGAAATTAAACAAGAGTGAATAGACAAACAATGGAACTGAAAGTTATGTACATTGACAGAAAGAAAAGAATAGAAGAAAGAAAAAACAGACACGGAGAGAGAAACAACAACAAACTGCAACTTAAGAGAGAGTGAGGGAGAAGAACATCAGTAAGGCTGCTGCCAACTGAAAGCCCATAAAACATGCAGTAAGAAGTACATAAAGCTTATGTATAGCTGTGTAAAACAACTTCTGTGCTTGTTATTTGATCTAGACCTTGAGCGAAGGAAAGAGATGTATGTCCTTGAGTATGAAAAATTAAATTTACAAATCTGAGATGAAAGTGATGAGCAAACCAACCAACTAATCTCCAGAGGACAATAATAGCAAAACGAGAAAGATGACATCAGCATTGATATCATTGAACTTTCAGAAACATTAAGATATGTATTAAACGGTAAATTTTTAAAGTAATTCTCCTTAGGTCAAATATAACAATCACAATGGCTAAAATTAAGAAACTACATAGTCATAGCTAAGGCAGACAACAGCCTTAACAAACAGTAGGCTTAAACAAACTTGAGTGTTTTTTATTACCGTGGCATAAAACCCATTAGAGGGCAAAATAACTCTCATAATGTAATATTGTTATGAGAGTGATCTCTATAACATTATTGTTACTGTGATTGATGTTTTTGATGGTCTCCTCTAAAATCTCTCCAATACTCAAGTCTCTCTTCGCTCAAAGAATATGATCAAATTCAAGTTCTTTCATTTTACCAGAACAAGAGATTAAAAATGAAATGGTAATCTCACTGGCCAACAGAAGTCAAGAAAAAGTGACACACAATACTATGTGAACCATGTCACTATGTTTACATTTTGCGTTCTTACCCTTAAAAGAAAATTAAAAGAATACTTCAATTCAACTACAGTATTTAAGCAAGGATAAGTGTGACATCAACAAAGGATCTAAAATATTAGATTTTAAAATGATAAATATTCCCTCAGTTTAAAATCAACTAAATGCCAGAACTGATGTGAAAACTTTGAAAAAGTGAGAGACTTAGTTGATGATTTTTGTAAATTTCTGTTTTTTTCTAATTCACATAAGCAGGGAGCACATAAATGCAAATTACCCTCAAAATAAAACCAAATATGTCTCTAGATCCAGTCCTCGTATGGGTCCCCCAGCCCCCTTTCCTCCTGTTTATAGGTAATAAGAGAATACAGAGAAAAGGACTAATTCCAAGGACAGCTAAGTTCCATAGCATAAGGAAAGGCTAATAGATGATCCACAAATTTATAATACAATCAAAGAAAATGGAAAATGAAAAGAAAAAGACACATAAGAAGACCTTATATGCAGCATCTTTCAAAGTCTGCAGATTTTCCAATTTCAGCTTGTATGTCTTTATCTCTTGAGCCTGATCTTTGTGAAGTTTCTTTATGACCTCCAAGGCCTTGGTGTATCTGCAATGCCCAGGGCCATTTATAAATAACTTAGATCATTGGCAATATATTTGAAGAAAAATAATGGTGGCCTAAAAACTAACAGCTGCCGTGCAAAGAAAATTAATATATAGCATAGCTGAATAGCATGCTAAAGGACCTTTAATTTTGGTACACCATTCCACTCAAAACAGAAAAATATGCAAGCAATCTGTTTAATGCCTCTAAAAGCTATTATAACAAAATGAAAGGGGGACGTAGAAATAAGAAACTGATTAAACTTTAGGATGGATACTTTGTCCATATATACAAAATTCAAAAAAGCAAGAGAACTTTATTGAGTACCTAATAGACAATAATCAGAACCATAAAAAATATTGCATTCCATACATTGTCTTGCACAGGCAGTCTTCTTATCTTAAACAGGCATGGAGCACGTTTGTGAACATTTTGTGGTGCTCCATTTACCTAGCACAGTACCTTTCCTGTCACATTTTGGTGGTATCAACAAGATTAAATCTCCTTTTTCTTTCAAAGAAGCATTTCAGGCATGGGTGACTGTGAAGGTGATTCTTTTGAATGTGGCACAACAATGCAGATTAAATAAAATCTAATGTCACATGTATTCAGGCATGGGTGACTGTGAAGAAAGCATGTCTGAATGTCTGAAGAATACACCTACAAATCCTACAGCGGGACATGATTGTCCCTGAATAATTATTAATGGCTAACTAGCAAAACCAAATGAAACTCTGAACTTTGAGTGGACTGCTTGTTCACCATCTTTGTTTTATACTTTTAATAGACTTGTTAAATGCTTTCTAACAGAAAATGAAAAATGAATAATAAAGAAAGCAAGCCACCCAACTAATATACCTCCAACTTGAGCTCAATGCAAAACAAAATCAAAATGAGTTAAGAAAAACTAAATCTAGAGAAAAAAAATTATAGCAAAGAAATTTTTTAAACTATTTAGTGTGATTCAACTACACCTGGACCAAGATGGCAATTTAGAAGTTCCAAACTCCCATGACCGTTACCCTAGAAGCAAACACACCTGATGGCTAAAGCTATAAAAAGAATCTGTGATTATCATCACTCAAATCCAAAGAGTATTAACTAAAATATTTCATCTTTAAAATGCTCTACATTAGATAGAATACCTGAAAGTATATGTTCAGCCAGAAGACATGTTTATCGAGGCTGAAAGTAACAGACAATTCTCCATTGGTTATCACAAGATAGGCATATGCTTCAGCTTGAGGGAAGCATTGGAATAAATATATGATAGGATTAATATATAACAGTGTACCGTGCTAATTTGCATACATGCATTGGTTAATATGTAGTGGCTGTCTCCTCATTCTAGGGTGACAAATCACCTTGTCTCTCAAACTGTTTTCGTTTTCTTCTCTTCCTTCTTCAAATATAATAGTAAAAAGTGTAATTTGCTACCAATCTTATGAACTTCGAAGGGCATATGTGTACCAACTCAATCATATAATTAGCCCAGCTATCCTAAAGTTCAAGATTTGTAAATTATAAACAAATTACCAAAAATACAAATAGATGTCAATATACAATAAAGAATTCACTTGTAAGAGTTCAAAATATTTCATGCACTATCAACTGTCCTATTATAATAAATGCGTTTGCAAGAAGACTACCAAAATGGGGGGGATGGGATCATGCAGTGTCACACAAAACCAGTGCATACCCACCATTTTGGAAGAAGAAAAAAAAAACTTCAAAAAATAGGAGAATACCGAGTTGCAGAAAAGATATCATCAAATTTCTTCTTCAATGTCGAAGGATCTTGCAATGGCCAATTTGCTTCGTCTTGGTGTACAAATATAACATTATCTAGAATAGATTTTGAGACCCCCATTAGAGCAGGTATTTCGCGGTCCATGTCTGCACATCTATAACTAAGACAAACTTTCTGCAGTTCAACAACCAAGAAGAAACAATGAAAATGAAATAAATATTAGATGCATATACTATAAAACAAGCTCCACAAAAGATTGATACACTATAGGCATTAATTATTCATTCTTTCAAAAAAAATTTCTAAGAACAAAAGCCAAATTTGGTGCCCTGCATACCTAGATATAATAGAAAAAAGGGGAGAAACATCTTTCTATGCTTTTCCTTTGTGAAAAAAAATGGATTTACATGCCTTCTTACATTTCTATTTCCTATCTAAATGATTAGAATTTGACAAGATCTAGCTCTAAATTCGATAATACCACTTCAGAGGATGTACTTCTTCATCATGCACTTTCATTCAACACGATCTCATCATTGTATGTTTGTCCTTTTAGACTCAATCTAGGCACTAGACATTGAGCAAGATTGAATTGGACCTTGATATATCATCATGCAAGCTTGAATCCTACTTCATACATCTCAAAACAGTCCATGACAAATACATAAAGGCAAATCATTTTGACCTCCAATAGTAGATTTGACTGATTCGTGAAATATTGAGGCCAAGATTTGAGTTTCTCAGTCCATCCAAATATTGATGAGTACATATGAAGGAATTTCAATAATTGCATAACTTAATCAAGAAGTGTTGTCTTTCACCATCAACAGTTGTTTCAAAGCTATAAGTGATTGCATAGCACAACTATTCTAGCCCAAACTCCTAGTAGACTCGATCTAGGCATGCACTTATTTCTCCTAACAAACGATCAATCTAAACTTCGAGTCAAGCTATAAGCCTACGTACCAGTATTCTCCGCTCACATAATTTTCTGAAACATCAAAAGACAGGTCTATGAATGAACACATGAGATTTCTTTTTCAATTCTCTCCCTCAAGCAATTGCTCAATACCAATCCATAATCACCAACATTAACATAGTAATTTTCGTCACCCAAAAGCTTTCCAGAAAGGCTAATACAATACAACATATAACGTTTACAGTAGATTGCCAAATTTCAATTATAATAATATGGTATGCATGGCTTTTCATTGATATTAAAACTCATATTCGCTACGGAAAATTCATACTATACAACATATTGGCATCTCTTGGGTGAAAACCTAAAACCTTTGGTCATCACATGTGAAACAAGGAAGTAAGCTCAATATAAAATACAAATATGTAAAGCGCGTAATTACAAAAACAGTTTCACCCAACCTCTCCAGTGTGAGGATTTATTGTTTGAAGCACACTCTCAATTGCCTTGTACTCCATCTTAGATGCCTTTTGCGTCAGTTGGAATGACCTTATGCACACAACATCCTTACCTGCTGCTGTCTTGAACCGCAACTTTATTTGTCCTTTTGTCTCTGTTTCCCCAGCAACCTACAATTTACAAGAAAAAATCCACATGTTTTAACAAATTAAAAGATAATAAAACGGAAACTTCTATGTAGATACTCCACAAATGCAAAACAATAAAATAATAAATTTATAATAAACATATAATCCAAATTCCTAGAATAGTACTCCCTACTCCTTGAAAGTTTATCTTGACTTGATATGAAGAGGAAATTGCCACAAGATTGAAATACGTATGTTTGAATTTCAATTATTTGTAAAAAAAAAAAAAATTGCAATAAGAACTCATCATGTTCACCCTTACAACCCTGCCATACAAAGAACAAAAATTTTTTTGGACTGTTATCAATCACCCTAATGGAGGAGGGGGACTTCAACCATGTCGGCCCTTCTTAAGGAATGACTAATCATTGTGCCTGAACTTCTGGCCTAAGAATACAAAATGAAGTAAAGCAAGGGATAGTACAACTTTTTGTTGTATTTACCCTGCTTGAGGGAAAAAAAAATCTATTTTGTTTTGATGAATCTGTGAAGAAAGAAGTTTCAAATTTCACATTGTTTGGATATTTGGGGAGAAAAATGAAATGAAGCAGAAGGAAGTAGATGAGCAGTTTTCTTAGAATCGTACAAATTTGATAAAACATAGAACTAATTATCTCTCCTTTTCTATAATTTTTCATATATCCACTTAATATATGAATAATTTACTGGCAAACTCTAATAATATAAATTTAGGACGCTATTTATGCTATCAAATCTATTGACCTCCTTAAAATTCATCATATTTCTTCTCTTACATGGAATCATCCACATTTCTATTTCCTTTAACAAACTCAAAACAAAATAAATGGAATATAAACCGCATAAAATTGCTTAGGTATGAAGGACAGAGAAGCCATAATAATGATAGGAGAATTCTCAAATTTTGTATAAACATAAACTCAACACAAAATCCAAGATGATATAGATACAAGTAGCAACAGTAATCAAAATACTAAGATGAGGGCCAATAATTATCTGGTTCAAATAAAACTATCTAGTTTAGCTCTATGAATGTTTGCATCCGTTTTCGTTTGATGGCTCTTCCGCCAAACAAAGTAGTTATTCAACAAAATGAAATTAACAGTATGAAGAAATAACAAAGAGAGAAAGAAAGAGACCTTGGGATCATGAATGAAACTGTGTCCAGACCTTGCATTGGGAGGCAACTCTCCTGAGCAAGACAGCTTCAAGCACTCTATAATTGTCTGCAAAATTTCAAACCCAAAACTTAATATCAGAAGTATAATACTATTAATAATAATAAAATGAAGACGTGAAATAAATTACTGTTTTTCCAGCGCCGTTTGGGCCAACGATCAACGTTAAGGGCTTGAAGAAGGTGATGACATTTTTATTTTCCGGGTCAAAACTCCGGATTCCTTTTATCAGCATCTTATCAACTGTGCTCATTTTTTTTTCCTATTTATTTTCCAAATATATTGGTTAAAGCAATTCTCTGATGTGCAAAACCATGAAGAATGTATCTGGACTAAATGAAAATAGAGGGAAAAGGGTTTTTTGACTTTGCTGGAGGATCGCAATGAAGAAGAAGAAAGCATAATGGCAAAGAGGGTTAAAAACTATAAATGAAAAGGGCGGGTACGGCGGATTGAATGGGCTGGGCTGGGCTGGGCTCTAGTCTAATTTTTCTAATTTTAGCAGGGGAAAGTTTCGTCAAATATATATTTTTATTTTACTAATTTTTAAAATATCTATACAATTTTTTAATTTGTTAATTAATTCATAAAATTATACAAAAATAAAAAATTACTTGGGTATATTTAATTTTAAAAATAATTATAATTAAGAAAGTAATACTGTAACTATAACAAAAAATTACTTAGGATAAAACTAGATATGAACAATATGCATGAGCTTCTAATATGTCCATTTTTATCAAGTTCTCTATCAAGTCCTTCCTCTCCTGCGCACCCATTCCAAGCTAAGTTTGCCTAAATTTCTGCGGATTAGAATATTTGCCTAAATTTAGAAATAATAGAAAAATACAATAAAACCTTAATAGGAACCTCTTTCCTATTTTTCTCCATCAAAACCCTTATTTTCTTCTACCTAGATAACCCATTTTTTGGGGCCTCATTTATAAATGCAGGCATTTTATTACCTTTAGGTAATATGTCTACTACAAGCTTCAATAATTCTCCAAAGCAACCATTAAACTATTTAAATTTGCTTTTTAAATTGTACGATCGAACTATGATTTAAAAAAAAAAACCCTTAGTATATTTTGCACAATCATGCTACATCGCCTTTTGAGCATCTTAAAGAAGTTGCATAAAACTATTAGTCTCTGTCACAATTCTTGTAAGCTTTGTGAATCATTTTGATTATTATGTCATTAACATCTTAAGATGTAGACGAACGATGGAATTGATCTACACAATCCATTGATATGGTTTTATAGTCCTTCCTCTCTACCAAGTAAAAATTTGGTAAGTAAGGTCAAAACTATTAATAAATAAATGATTGCAAACTTTTTTAGGTTTATTATATTAGATTCTTATGGGTTTATATTAATGTAATTATAATTTTATTAAAATGAATTAATGACATAGATATTGAGTATGTTGACCTAATTATATAATCTAAAAAAATTAGATTAAACATTTATAATGGGTTAGTTTGATAGTCAATGTAGACTTGGGTTATGTTAAAGCCTTTAATAGGAAGGTTTAATAAAGATCCATTAAAGTTAGATTAGGTCTCCTCTCTATCTCTGTATAAAAGAAAAAGTATAAGAATTGAAAAATCCTAAAAGATTGCCTTTACCTAATTGAAGAGACTGCCATTATGTAGAGAATAAAGAGTAAGATTTAATCAGAAAAATTCTGTAATCATAACCAAATCAAGTATGCATTCTTACTTTATAATTGTATTCTATATTTATATAAACACGATCCAGCAATAAAGAATTTTCTCACGTGATATAAAAGGCAAGGAGTATATGATTTAGAATCAATTATAAATTATTTAAATGTGATTTATCCTTATATAATCGCATTATTTTAGGCTATATTTTATGTTGAGTTATTGTGATATGCGATTAAAAGTTTAGGCTTTTATTCCCCGCATTATAAGTTTCTAATTGATATATTATATATTGTCTAATTCGTAGTTTATGTACAGATATTGTAGTTTAAAATTCGGGTTTTGTAAACCCTAATTTTTGGTATCTAAATTTTTCGTATTATTTTATATTATTTTTTAACTATTCATGATACGATTAAATATGAGTCTTGTTCCTTTTTTTATAAGCTTTCTATTAACATATAATTTGTATCTTGATTTGCCGTATATAGAAGAAAATTTGAGTTTAATTTTCTAAGGGTTATTTTAAATCCAAAAGTTCATACTTAAATTTAGGTATTTTTTCATCAATTTTTAGAAAAACCAAGACCATAATCAGCTTCAGGATTTTGAAAACATATGAATAGCCTTTGGAATCATCGAAATCGGATGAAAAAAGAAGATTTTAGAGTTGAAATAAATTAGAGTTAGAATTAGGTCGAAATAGGGTCACGATGATCGGATTACAGAAAAATAGATCGGGTAAACTCACTAGGTGAAGAAGGAAATACATGTACAGTGCATGTGTAGGGCAATTATCGAGCGCATGCATTACATACATCAGACAAAAAATAGAGCAAGTCAGGACTGAGTCATGGGATCCGAAAAGCAACCCATCCTAGTTAGCCAGACTCAACTAGGTTAGGATAGGATGCTCGTCAATCAAAAATTCATTGGCACGTAGTGGCGTGTTCTGGCACATGGGATGCCTGATCCTAGTAGATGGTGGCTATGGATTAAAAGGACGAAAGTGAGGCAGTGGCTGTCGGCCAAATGAAGGAGGTTGAGGGCCCAAAAAAGGTCTTACAATATCATATGGAAAGTCCTCGCTGAACAATTTACCAAATAATCCATTCCTCAACTTTATCCATCCTTATAAGCAAATCAGTATAATTGAATATTGCGTCTTATCGCTGTTTGTCCACCATCTTCCTAAGCACATACATCAGTTGAAAAGCCTTATTCATACGTGTATCCAGCTTTTGCACAGCCATTATCACAATAGACTCAAGGGAAGAAAAGCTATCAAGGAGCCTCTCGATCTTGTATTCTAGGGTTGGACCAGGAAGAGTCAATGGTACAGACACCCTGGATAGAGTGGGTGCAGGTTGCTGCTGTGATGTAGGCTCTGTGTCCTGTGGTGGAGGTGCAGAATCTGTCGTCTCTGGTGCTGCTTTAGTCTCTGTTGGTGCAGGCTCTGTCTCTGGAGCAGGTGGAGGACTAGGAGGCGGAGGGACCACTAAAGGTTCTGCAGTGTCCTCTGGAAATCTCTCCTGAGAGGTAAAATCCTATGTACTAGTCCTTGAACCAGAAGGCATCACCTAGGAGCCATCTGTCTGCTGTGTGTATCCCATCCTCTGAATCGTGGTGGTACTAAGATGAGGGTTGGCTGACAGGGTCTGACTGTCTACACCATCCAATAACTCCCCATACTGCAGTTTAATGACTTGGGTAATAGCATACCCATATTGAAGGGTAGTGGCACGTGTGGTGGTGGTCTCAATCATTTAAGTAATCATCCAAAGAGCTAAATCTGGGGCCCGTCTCTCAATGATACACTACATCCACGAAACGTCCTCAAAAGTTATCTCCGATAATCTGGCAGCCCGTGCATTTAGGTTGTATAACACAATGGGGTGTAGAATCCTCTCATATAAGCCCAAATATGTCGATCGTAGGTCAATCTCAATCATGGTCGAGTTTTGAAAAATGACACAACAGCCTTCCAACATATTGTATGTCCTAGCAAAATAATGCTCACCAACCGGTCTCAATCATAAATGGTCTAATAGCATTAGTTATTTATCACAATCATTTCCCCTCGAATCCAATTCTGAAACTAGTATAGGTTTGAGTTCCAGAGGTTAGGTCTCTATTGTTTAGGTTTGAGTAAAACAATCGAATCAATTCTTTGTGGTACTCTCCCCTAAGGTTTAGATAAGTCATCCACCCAAATTCAATAAAGTGTGAAAGATAAATGAAATTAATGGCCTGAAGAAAGTCAGAATCTAGAACTTTACGAGGAAATTAATGGCCTAAAGAAAGTCAAAATCTAGAACTTTACGAGGAAAGACACGACAATGGATGAAGAGAGAGAAGAACTGTTCTTATTATTCTAGAGAGATAAACCTCTATAGGTTCGATTCTAAAGGTGGAGTAGCTTGCTGTCCCTCATCTTGGTCGCGACGAGAACATTTTTGACGTCGTGTATTTACAGGAATCTTCATTCGTGGAGTCATGGAAATGGTTGGAAGATTTAAGAGATTGAAATGAGAGAGAGAAGTTTGAAAGAGTTATAGAAATGAGAGAAAGAAAAGAGGTTGAAGATCCTTTTAAATAGAAAACTATCCAAGTATTGATATATTGGGAACGAAGAATCGATACTTCGTGATGGATGTATCGATACATGAAGTAAAAAGATGAGATGTATTGATATTCGGGACAAAAAGTAATAAAGGTAAAGATGACAAATTCAAAAAATTTTGAAAAGAAGAGAGAGAAGAGACACATGTCACACATGGAGAGGTAGGGTAGTTAATGGCGCTAGACACAAAAAGTTTTTGGCCTCCAGGGAGATGCCACATGTCATAACTATCTCCCGCTATCATACACATTTAATGCTTACTTTCTCTCGTATTTAATGTCCATTAACTCTTGACAGTTATCCAAAAAATTGACCATGTATCGATACTTTGATACGCAAAGTAGAAGAGTCCGTCTGGGTATCGATACGCGGAAGAGAATGTATCGATACTTGAGATAGTGTATAGTATATATTAATACTTCATTGGTAAAGTATCGATACTTGGAATTTTAGGCATTGAGGTATCAATACTTTGATAGATATGTATCGATACTAGAAAGGGTTTTTAAGCAAAAAATCATGCACGTATCGATATGTCTCATAACTTAAGCTATACAAGTATCGATATATGAGAAAAATAAATAATAAAACACAAACCATTCTAGAATTAAGGCACATCAAAAACTCCAAACACATCACTCGATTAATATCATTCCCAAATTATTCCTCAAATAGCAGACTCTAGTTTTATCTAAGGGTTTTGTAAAGATGTCTGCTAACTGATTTTCAATGTTGACATATTCAATGCACACATTATTCTTTTGAACATTATCACGAATAAAATAATATTGAATTTCAATATGCTTGGTACGTGAATGATGTACTAGATTCTTAGTGAGGTTTATAGCACTAGTGTTATCACACATAATGGGAATTCTATCTATATGCATGCTATAATCAATCAATTGATGCTTGATTCATAAGAGTTGTGCACAACAACTACTTATAGAAATGTACTCAGCCTTGGTGGTTGATAAGGCAACATAATTTTTCTTTTTACTCACCTATGTAACTAGTACATTTCTTAAGAAATGACATGCATCACTCGTGCTTCTCCTATCCATTTTACAACCTCCCAAAATCAGCATCTGAAAAACCTTTCGGATCAAATGAACCATCCTTGTGATAAAAAAATCCCAAGTTAGGTATGCCTCTAAGGTATCGAAATATTCTTTTCATAGCACTTAAATGAGATTCTTTGGGGGTTTGACTGGAATCGTGCACACACACATACACTATATACAATGTCTGATCTAGATACAGTAAGATACAATAATGATCCTATCATGCCTCTATAAAACTTAGGGTTAACACCTTTACCTTGCTCATCTTTGTCCAAAGAGATGGATGAACTCATAGGTGTATCCACATGTTTACCATCTAAAAGCTCGAATTTTCTCAAAAGATCTTTGACATATTTTGTTTAAGAGATATATATGCCATCAAAAATTTGTTTGATTTGCAAACCCAAAAAGAAATTTAGTTTTTCCATTAAACTCATATCAAATTCATTTCTCATTAGGTTAGAAAAATCTTCACAGAGAGTGTCATTTGTACTTCCAAAAAAGATATCATCAATATATACTTGTACAATAAGAATATCATTATCTTTGATTTTTGTAAAAAGAGTTTTATCAACACTCCCCCTATCAAAGTTATTTTCCAATAAAAAGTTACTAAGTTTCTTGTACCAAACTCTAGGAGCTTGTTTTAAATCATAGAGAGCTTTGGTAAGTTATAAACATGGTTTGAAAATTTTTGATTTTCAAAACCAGGAGGTTGTTCCATGTAAACTTCTTCATTTAGAAAACCATTTAAAAAGGCACTCTTTACATCCATTTGAAAAAGTTTGAAGTCCTTAAAACATGTAAAGGCTAAGAGAATTTGAATAACTTTTAGTCTAGCCACAAGAGTATAAGTTTCATCATAGTCTATCCCTTTCTCTTAGCTATAGCCTTGAGCAACAGGCCTAGCTTTGTTTCTAATAATGTTCCATGCTCATCTAGCTTATTTTTAAACACCCAGTTGGTGCCTATGATGGAATGATCTTGAGGTCTCGAAACTAAGTCCCAAACTTGGTTCCTTTAGAATTGATTTAGCTCCTCTTGCATAGCCATTATCCAATCCTCATCCATTAATGCGTCATCTACTTTGTTTGGCTCTAAGTGAGACATAAATGCAAAGTTTTGCATTTACTCAAGATTTTGAGGAACCTCTCTGTATGCTCTCCTAGGTTTAATTCTTTGAGAAGGATCACCAATGATCAACTCTCTAGGATGATGAGATATATACTTCCAAGCTTTTGGAAGTTCTTTAGAATAAGTCTCTATATACTCTTTATGCTTCTTATTTGGAATCTCATTCAGCTTCAAATCATTCATCTTATTTGTCACATCTATCTCATCAATCTTCTCCTTAGCAAGTATTTTTATCATATCAGGTCCTAAATCATCAAAATTAATATGCATAAATTCTTCCACAACCTGAGTTCTCTTGTTATACACTCTATATACTTTGCTTTTAGAAGAATAACCCAAAAAAATACCGACATCTGACTTAGGCTCAAATTTCCTAATATTGTCTTTGGTGTTGAGGATGTAACAAGTGCATCCAAAGACTCTAAAGTGTTTGATCTTAGGTTTCCTTTGATAGATCAACTCATATAGAGTTTTACCTAAGAATTTCCTTATCAAAACTCTATTGAAAATGTAACATGCTGTGTTTATAGCCTCAACCCAAAAATATTGAGGTAACTCATACTCATTGAGTATGATTCTACCCATCTTTTGCAAAGTCCTATTTTTCCTGTCGGCTATCCCGTTTTGCTGTGGTGTTCTAGGTGCTAAAAAGTTGTTTGTCACCCCATTTTCATAACAAAATGACTCAAAGTCTTGGTTTACAAATTCTTCACCTTGGTCAATCCTAATCTTAACCAAATGATAACCAAGCTCATTTTGGATCCTCGTAGAGAATTTTCTAAATTCCTCAAATGTGTCTCTCTTGTTTTCTAAGAAAAACACCCATGTGAGCCTTGAATAATCATCTACAATGACATATGCATAATATTTTTTATCAAGTGATGCAACTTTATTGGAATCTAAAAGGTCCATATGAATGAGTTTGAGAGGTTTGGATGTGGAAATGGTATTCTTGGGCTTAAATGAACTCCTCACTTGTTTGCCTCTTTGATATGGTCCACATATCTTGTCCTTGGCAAACTTGAGGCTAGGAAGGTCTTCTAACATGACATGCTTTGATAATTTCCTAATGAGATCTATGCTACAATGCCCTAACCTTCTATGCCACAATCAAGAATCATCACTTAATATTTGTAAACATACAGAAGATTCAACATCTATTTTATCTATCTCAATGACATACACGTTTAGATCTATTTTATCTATCTCTATTTTATCCAAACTCTTTGAAGTTTTAGGAAGCCAAATTAGACTTTCCTCTAAAGAATGATGTCCTTGACCCTTAAATTCCCTCTTTGGCATCACAAGAACTCAATCAAAAACATTTTTGGTCAATATAGGTTTTCTAGCAAAACTTAGGATTTATAACTCTTGAAAAGTCAATATCAACTCTTAAAATTTTTGAAATTGATTCCACACATGGCTAGACTACTTCTTAAAGATCAGAAGTCCCATATTTATCGATCAAAATGATAAAAAATTTGTTACCATTTCATGGTATGAAAAATTCGGACATTAAGGAAGAAAACCAAAGGTGGTTTTCTTTCTTAGTGTCCGAATTTTTTCTTACTCAGATAAGTATTCTCTTACCAATTGTAACTCTTACAACTTCCAATATTATTTAACCTCTAAAATTTTATGACCTTGTATGATATAATAAATCATAAATTGTAGTTAAGTTAAGTTAAACCAATATTTCTTATGAACAAAGTTTCATTATATAGCCTTTGTGTGACACAACAAAGTTACATGACTACACTTAGGTCAAACATCTCATGTAAATACATCAATTTATAACGATAAAGAAATGAACCTTGTGTGACACAACAAACCACATCTTGTTACCAAATTCAATTAGCACATAAATGATAGAAAGACTATGTCAAATATTCTCAATATTCAACATTACTACTTAATATTAATAACAAAGGGATTTATTATTAAAATATGGTCTCATTAATAATTACATGTCTATGGCACTCATAAAATATGTTTATGACACTTATAACTACCTACATCAACATTTATAGCATACATATTCCAAGGCATAATTACTTCTTAAACAATTCAAACAATCAAGGGCATATATTTTAGATGATGTATGTGTAACAATTTAAACTAAAATCATACTTATTCATAACTTAACACTCAAGTTCCGAGATATATCTACATATACCTTAAGAGTCAATGATAACACTTGACTGAATTAAGGTTTTTCAACATAAACCCTAAGTATCCTATATGTAGAATCAATTCCAACTCTTGAAATTAATTTTATCTAAGCCTTGATCACTTTATAAAAGGTATGAATCCGCTTTTAATTGATCAAAATCATAAAAAATGGACACCTTTTCAAAGCACTTACGATTCGGCTATATAAGAGAACAAAACCTATTTTATTTTTAATATTTCTCTTCCATTAAAATTGATAATTCAATAATTATCGTTAAATGTAATAACTCTTATTACATATGGAAATTTCTCAAGAAATATTCATATAGTGAATAAGCATCAATTTACACATAAAAAATGAGCTTTCGGTCAATTTAGCAAATTCAACAACTTATATCATGTGTTTTGTCGCAAACCACTCAATTCATGAATAATTCACCAAAACATATAATTATGCTAACTATGAACTAATGAATTATTTAGGTGATATAGGAGACATATGAAACCATTTCATGATGAAAGAGAAATTTCACAATCGATAATTTTTTGTAATATGCACATTTTGCTTAAATTGTGACTTACATGTGATATCCAGTACTTGAACACCCAATATAAGTTAATAACAATCCAAAATTGGTTTTAAATTCATTCTGAATATCCGGTTAAGAAGGAGAGTGTAATTTGGATTTTCTTGTCCTGTCATTAAGCAAGAGTTAGTGATACCTCAGATTCAAGGGATTGAATCGAAAAGAGTAGACGTAGGTTGGTTACCAAACCACTATAAAATTGGTTATGTTAGCATTTAGTTCTTTCTCTCTCTACACCTACACTTTTAGCAAGGCATTTATTCTCATTCATTCCATTGTAACTTCTTCTCTAAAAATTCTATCATTTCAATTTTTTATTTTTGCCATATCACTAATTCACCGCCCTCTTAGATAATATTCACTGGGACTTTATTTGGTATCAGAGTCTCACTCACTGTTATAGGATTAACACCCTATGAAGAATAGAACGCATTATGGCATCTACTATCATTCCATCACAAATTATCGAAGGTCAATCTACATATAGACCCCCCTTTTTTGATGGTACAAATTATGCATATTCGAAGAAACTTATGCAAATTTATCTGAACAAATTAGATTTTGATAACATCACTATTATAGAAGATAAGTATTCTCAATCCATGATCATAGATGAAAATACCAGAGTAAGAATGACCAAACCTAAATGAGAATGGACTCAAAAGGAGAAAAACCTATTCCAACTCAATAGAAGAGCTATAAATGTCTTCTACTGTACATTAAATAGGGCGAATACAATAGAGTGTCTGGGTATGATATGACAAATGTCATTTGAGACATGTTAGAGGTCACGCATGAGGGAACCAGTAGAGTCAAAGACTTTAAAATTAGCATACTTGTTCATGATTACGAGCTATTCAAGATAAAATCTCATGAAAGCATTAAGGACATATACATACATTTTACTAACATCGCTAATGGCTTAAAAGCTTTGGATAGGATCTATTCAAATACTGACCTGGTCACAAAGATATTGAGAAGCTTGCCAAGATCGTGGGAGGCCAAAGTGACAGCTATACGTGAAGCCAAAGAGCTTAACACCTTACCCTTAGAAGAACTGCTTGGATCACTCATGACGTATGAGATGGAAGCCAGTAAAAATGAGGAAAATGACAAAGAACAAGGAAAAAGAAATGTTGCTCTAAAAGTCAGCAAAAAAATTGAGGAAATGAAAGTAATCAAGACTCAGATGATGATGAAATTATAATGATGGCAAGAAAATTTAAAAGGTTATTTAATAGGAACAGATCAAGAGAGAAAAGACAAAGAAGGAAAAGTTTTAGAAGCTTGATAAATCTGAGAAGTATAAGAAGAACAAAGAAAAGGAGAAGGATAGAGAGGTCATTTACTATGAGTGCAAGAAACCAAGACACGCGATTCAAATGTCCAGCAAAGAAATTCCAAAAGGATAGCAAGAAGAAGAAAGCAACGAAAGTGACATAGGATGAATCCTCAAGAGAAGAAAGCTCATTATCATCAAAAAATGAACAGTTAAACTTTTGCTTGATGGGAAAGCAAGAAACTTGTTAGTGTATATGCCCTAGAAACCATTCGTATTGTCGGTTTCAGGGCTTTTGATCTTGTATAAACTTTATATTTATTAATAAAAGAAATTGTTCTTTATTTACATACA
>JAVXUL010000010.1:10468648-10480596 GCA_035590515.1 Trichilia minutiflora | reverse complement strand
TCTAACATACTCTCTATTAAACGATTATTTTTATACAGATTTCGAGTTTGATAGCACCTAATCGTTCCTGTTATAATATCATCGAATATTAAATTGAATAATACATTAATTCACTGTTAGACCTATAATTTAAATTAGATAGATTAAAACTTTTTTCGTATATAAAAAAATATCTATCTATTGGTTAAAAAATAGCCACGTACTAAATTTAATGAAACATTGAGCACATGATTTTGTTCACCTTTTTCCTTCCTTCCTTCCTTCACTCTCCTCTTTCTGCTTTCACCCAACTTTAGTTTATTCCCTTTTTATGACAATAACTCTTCCATGCTAATCTATTCCATTTAAAGTAGAAGTTCATTAATAGAAACGGAGATAGATAGATACACCCGATTGGGGGCCTGGTAGTTTGGGTTTAGACGATGATCGGCATTCTTTTATTGCGATCCTGGTTTGAATTATTATGGATTCATTCCGATTGAAGTGTCAAGATGGAGGTCAGGGATTTTCTCCCATGCTTGATACCATTGCAAGGCGGTTCTTGTACACGAGTTAACTATTAAAGACAAGTGCCGTATAATCTGTAGACATGTATTCCTCGGGGGTGGGTACTTTGTCTGTGTTCGACTGGATGCTGCAGGGATGATTGAGTGTCGTGTTCGACTGGACGTTGCAGTGATGACTGAGTGTGGGTTTCCCTTATATACAAAAAAAAAAGATAGACAGATATTGGAAAGGGAAAGTTTTCTTGATTTAAATTTTTAAATTAAATTTGGACATAAATTTTTAATTATTTAATTCATAAAATTTAACGATTATTCATTGCTTGTATAACTCCATCTCCATTAAATTATGTATATTAATAAATAAAACTTTGTGTTTAAATTAAGTCAAAAAATTTAAGCCAAAAAAAATTCACCTTAGGCTAAAATTCTTAAGTGCAAACATCTAAGTGTTTTCATTTATATATAAAAAAGAGTACTTATATATATATACACACACACAAATCTGGAACATTCTTCTTTAATTAACAAAATAAATTAAATTGAATAATCAAACAAACAATACCCCCCAAAAAAATATTCGAATTACACAAGTCCTAATGGATTACAACTTAACCACAAAATTCCATTGACTTTGAGTTAATTTAGAATAAAAAGAATTTGAATCAGTCAAAAGTCTCAAACAAACTTTGTCACCAGTACGAAAAAATGAATTATTTATTAAAAAATATAAATAAATAATAATAATTGTCAACAAAGCAGCTCATCGGGGCACAATTTTGCTCCAAAGTCTACTGATAAGAAGTATATATATAGATAGACAAACAGAGAGAGAGAGAGAGAGAGAGAGAGAGAAGAAACCCTAAATTAAAACGCTATGGTGATGCTGGCTGACTGGTTATAGATTATAAATGACATTCCACTTTCATCAGTAAGGCATGTATATCTATTCGAATAATATATATAAGTCAAGGATTGCCATAAATTTTTTAATTTAATTATAAATTTAATTTTTTATTCATTAATTTATATATTTAATAATAAATCTAATTATTGAATTATCAATATTAAATATTTATGTTTTAAATTTTATGTTCTAGATATTAAATTGTACAAAGTCATTCAAATTTTGTATTTATAATTACCTCGAAAATTCACAAGGAAATCCCAGCTTTCTTTTATATAGATATAAATATAGATAATTATAAATAATTATTACCTATATAATCATTATTATATGTAATATAATATAAAAAATATAATAAAATGTCAAAAACATATGTCCCAATGTCTCTCTTCCCATGTGATTAAGAGACAGAAGTCTCATGGAATGATAGGACACACCAAATTAAGGTGGGTTCACACCCCATTCCATTAAAGACATACCATTTAGGTCCCACTTATTTACACCAAATTTTGGATCATAGCATCCACTAGTTATTAGTTAATTAAATCAAATTCGTTGAATTTAATTAACATTTAATGTGATAAGTTATATAAATATCTTCAAGTAAATAATTTATATATTGAATTTTGTCTCGGATCAATATTTTCATACCAACTTATGGAAATTTTTTAATTTATATTTGTACATAAAATGAGTTGACATTTACAATCAATATACATATACAAATTTTATGTGGGTACAAGTTAGTTCATGTTTAATTTTTAAAAATTTTGTATTTATAATAATAAAAAATAACATTAATAATTTGAGTAATATATAATTATTTATACGTACAAATTAAATCACATAAAATTTTGAAGATTTTTTATAATAATACTTGGGTGGAAGGGTTTTAATGTTTATTTATTATTAATATAATTTATTTTGCTTAGAAACTCAAATTAAAGTAATCAAAATTTAGTATTATAAAAATAAAATGATCATTTACTAATTGGGATTTATAAATTAATTATGTTCTTATTTTAGAAAATCTAAAAACTCAAGAATCTTAACATTATTCTATAACTTATTTTAATTCAACCGAAGAGATCGATTGATCTGTCATAGAAAATTGAAAAATGGTTAAGTTTACATGACGACGAATTTTCTAATTAAGGTGGCCTTGAGTTGGCACAGATTTACAAGAAGATCAAACTTACTTATAAGGGGCAATGGTCGGTGGCAATAAGTGGAATTACAGTTTCACCCCTAATATTCTATAAAACTACACTTTAGCACTTAACTACACTTAGTTTGCAACTTCATTTTTTTTTGTTTTGTTTGTTGTAACCCAAAACCTCCCATACTCAGCCATCACTATGACATCCAGCTATACACGGGGATAGGTATCCATTCCCGTGGAGCCCATGATCTTAGATCACATAACCTTATCATTAACCACTAAATGTGTGTGCAGGGACCATACGTAGTGATACCAAGCACAGAAATAAATCGGGGCCTCTACCTTGATGCGTTAGTCGGGTATTGTGGTGGTTCGAACCCAGGCCAGTTCATTTTTTAACAATGTGTTAAATATCAATTGTATTTCTCTATTTATTTATTATTTATATTTTGAGCTAAAATTTATAATATTAAATTAATATTGAAAAAATGAGACATATTTCATCTAATATGTGAGCTTCGTGCCTAAAATTCAGGGTAACACGATAATTTCTCATTATATTTATACATGCATTTGTGTTTAATATGTAAATAGTTGACACACGGCTCAATAATTATGTTGAGAATTTAATTGAATTAGAGTGAGTTTTGAAGTTATAAATGCAGGGATCTTAACGAAATAGGATCTCAATGATATTTTTTTAATATGGGGGAGGATCAAAGTGAAAATGTACATTTTCATCGATTCATTCAAACAAATAGATCAGTTCAGTCGAACAAAATTTTCAAAAGTTCTTTGAATAATTTTAGCCCTTGATTCATTCGAAGAAAATGTGATTCGTTCGAACTAACCCTAGTTCGTTTGAATAATAAAAACCAAGGTTTTTAAACTTTTAAGACATCGAAGGATTCGTTCGAACGAATTATAGTTCGTTCAATTGAATTCATCAATTTATTCGAATAAACTCTGCGATTCGTTCAATCGAGTAGGCCAAAATACTTACGAAGTGATTGTTTTGTCCCCATCCAGAACTTTTTTATTTATATTTTTCAAAGATAAAATAATAATTTTATCTAATATTATAAAGAGGGGTTTATTATAAATAGGGACTAAACCCTCTTTTCCCACATTTTTCTTTCTCCTTCTTCCCTTCTTCTTTCCTCTTCTACGTTTTTTTTCCTCCTACTCTCAAAACCAATCTCACCATCTCTGTAATCTTTTCATTTTCTCTTCAATTTCTTATTCTATGTAACATTATAAAACTCCTACAAGCTTCCTTTTGTTGAAAGGGTAAGTAATCACAAAGGGCATAAATTAAGGTTTATGCTCAAATTAAGGTTTTTCGAGTTTTAAGCGAAATCAAAGCATTTCAAGATACTACGAGGTAAAAAACGACTTTTCTAGCATATTTTAAGCGTTTATTTTGCATTTGATTGATTTTGAATTTATGGATATTATTGTGTATCTACGAATTTAGATTGGTTTTAATTACGAAACCTTATGTTATAGTATATTATTTAGAGCATAGAATAGTTAGTGATGCAATGTAGTAGCTAAAACTCAAGTTCAAAAAAATGTACATGGATCAAAATAGTAAACAAGTTAATGTTTCGATAGAACTTATCATCATCATCATCATCAATTTGTCGATTTAGTTAAAAAAAAAGGTATAATTCTAACTCGAGTAATATATATTCAATTTGTGTCTACTAGGGAGTTATACAAATAATTTGTATTTTGTATGAATCTTTTTTGAGAATTTAACAGAATTTGTAAATTTAAGATTTTGAATTATTATGAATTCTAGTTTCTTTTGTTTATGGAATCATCTATACAATTTATAAGATTTTCTTTATTATTATTATCATCATCATCATCATCATCATTTATATGAGATTTATTTTACATACTTTTGATAATAGACTATGAGTTGATTGGGATGTTTTAATGTAATTGAGATCAAATCGAGAATGTCCAAAGTTTGGATTGTTGGAATAAAATTTTTGAAAGTTTTTTAATTATTTTGGTTTGTAAAACAGGTACTTCAGAAGTTTTACAAACTCTTAATATATATTTAGGATAATAGAGTACATATTGAGAGTTTGTGGTAATTATCATGTGTGAAACTCATGGATTAGGCTGTGACACAATCACTACAGATATAAAATACCAAACTATTGTATCTATATAAATATAAATTAATAATATTAAAGATATAAAACTTTTTATACTAATTATTTATACAAATTAATTTAACAAGATTTTATAATTATTACATATTTTATATTTTTAACTTTTACTTATCTTAAACACCCCCCACCCCCGAGTGGCCTGGTGGTGGGGTTGAACTTGTGCAAACTTCGTGTTTCAGGTTCAATTCTCACTTCAAAATTCTTTCTGTTGAAGCGTTAAGGAGGTCAGGTCAGGGATTTTATCCTATACTTGGTATCACCGCATGTGATCCCAGTACACATATCTTGTGATTTTTGAAAGACTGTCAAGTGATCCGTGAAATCCCGTTCTTAAGAGTGAGTCGGTTCCATGCTCGATTGGACATCTTAATGATGATTGAATGTAGGATTTTTCTTATATACAAAAAAATTTACTTATTTTAATAAAAAATATAAGATATGTGATGATTATATAACATAAAATCAGGTTGTATATATGATTTATATAAAAAAAAATTGTATTTATAGTACTCCTTAATATAATATAAATATATATTTTTTTATTTTTAAATAATAAAGTTTATTATACCCATAAAATTATTAAAAGTATAAATATATAAAAAAGGAGTGTAAGTATCATTTTACATAAAATTCGAGGGTGCATAAAATAATGTTTGATGCCAAACGGAAAGGAAAGAAATCGTGACCAACTCGAATTTCTATAAATTTACCAAATTGGACAAAATTCCAATTCCAGCTCATCTCACTGATGAAAAGCTTCATGCTTCATGATTGACAGATTTAGACCACCGACGCGCTTTGTTCCATTTCCATTGCTTTCACCAATCTCCTAAGCTCTCCTCCTCCCTTCACAACTTTCATTCTCATAAACATAATTTAACGAACTCTTAACAATAATTTAATAATAAATAAAAATTAATTGCCCATAAAATAATATTGTTTAAATTTACGAAATCCAACTTACAATTAATTACAATGACATAGACATTGATTATTGTTCACAAAATGGTCTTTGGATGATGAAATGGAGGACAAATTTCAGCATATATTAAATAAATTTTGTTTTACACGTGTGTGTCACATGGAAATGAGTTTTGATACAGGCCAAAGTAGCTGGCATTAGAAATGGCAATGGTATTTTTCTATTATAATACAAAATTTATGGGTATCAATGTAATTATAATGAAAATGAAGGTTATTATTTGTATAAAATATGAAACCAAAGTGGTCTCCAACCAACATCATCTCTTCTTCCTTTTGCGTTTGGTCCACCACTCTTTCTTCTTCTTCTACTTTATAATCTTTTATCTTTCTCTCTTCACAATTTCAGAGCTCAAAGCTTTCCAAACAATGGCTTCTCCCCCAGATACTAGCAAAACCATCAAATTAGAACGTTACAATAGTTATATTCGAAGACTTCATCTCACAAAAATCTTACACGCTTCTTCCAAACTCTTCTTTAGTGGTACTATTCTTATTGCGCTTGTTCTAATCCTTTTCTTTACCGTCCATCATCCGCCTCTTTCCGATAATCCACAACATATTTCGACTCATCGGCATACTCTCCTTTCTTCTTCTATTTTCTCCTCTTCTTTCTCTGTCGGTGGAGCTGCGTGGGAGAAGCAGGTTCGGCACTCTACCACTCCTCGGCGTCCGAATGGCCTGATAGTGTTGGTTACAGGCGCTGCTGGCTTCGTTGGATCCCATTGCTCGCTGGCCTTGAAGAAACGAGGGGACGGGGTACTTGGTTTGGATAATTTTAATAGTTATTACGATCCGTCCCTCAAACGATCTAGACAAAAACTTCTTCAGAAACATCAAGTTTTCATTGTAGAAGGAGACTTGAATGATGCTCCCTTGTTAACCAAGCTTTTCGACGTTGTACCTTTCACTCACGTACTACACTTAGCAGCACAAGCCGGCGTGCGCTACGCCATGCAGAATCCACAGTCTTACGTCGCCTCGAACATTGCAGGATTCGTCAACCTTCTGGAAGTCTGCAAATCGGTGAATCCTCAGCCGTCTATTGTCTGGGCTTCATCAAGCTCAGTCTACGGCCTAAACACTCAAGTCCCTTTCTCCGAACAGGATAGAACCGATCAACCAGCAAGTTTATACGCAGCAACGAAGAAAGCTGGAGAAGAAATTGCTCACACTTACAACCATATCTACGGACTTTCCCTTACAGGATTAAGATTCTTTACAGTGTACGGTCCATGGGGAAGACCAGATATGGCTTACTTCTTCTTCACAAAAGATATCTTACAGGGAAAACCAATCGATGTTTACAAAACCCAAGACGACAAACAGGTGGCGCGTGACTTCACCTACATCGATGATGTTGTAAAGGGTTGTCTTGGAGCACTTGACACGGCGGAAAAAAGCACCGGAAGCGGCGGAAAGAAGAAAGGACCGGCACAACTTCGAGTTTACAATTTGGGAAACACATCTCCAGTTCCTGTCGGAAGATTGGTGTCCATATTAGAGAATCTGTTAAACAAAAAAGCTAAGAAACACGTAATCCGCATGCCGAGAAATGGGGACGTCCCATATACACATGCTAATGTCAGCTTAGCTTATACAGATTTCGGGTACAAACCCACCACCGATCTCGCCGCCGGATTGAGGAAGTTCGTGAAATGGTACGTTAGTTATTATGGGATTCAATCAAGGGTAAAAAAGGAAACTGGGTTTCCAATTGAGCATCCCGATGAATCGGCTTAAACTCTTCGCCATCTCATATTCTGATGGTCCTTATCATCTTTTTCGTTTTCTTTTTTGTTGAATTAAATCTTGTTTCTATTAATTATTGTTGTGGTCCTGGATGTATGGGATCATATCAATTGTTGCAAGCTGTTGATGATGTAGCATATACATATAGATTTGATACAGAAGACGAAGAAGAAGATAAATGTGAAGGAAAAAGGAAATACAAAAGGAGAGAGGGAGAAAAAAGGAAATTAAAGTGTGTATTACATCTGTGAAATCAAGTGTAATAACGCGGCGTGGTCTGCTAGAATGGTTGCAGATCTTAGCCGTTGTATCCATATTAGCAATATTTGTAATCAACAACAATCATCACATCAAGATTCTTTTTGCTTTTTATTATTTTCTTTGTATACAATTTAAATTTGAGATGATAATTATTAATATCTTCATCCATTTGTTATGTTTTCACGAATAAGGACATAATGTTTCTAGTTGTAGCAAATAGGTCCTAATTTGCTATTAAAATGACTAAAACATCCTCAATATTAAGATCAAAATTCAATATTTATTTAATTATTTAAATAGAAGTTATAGATTTATTTAATATAAATAGACAAACTAATTTTTAGTGAAATTGTGCAAATTCAATGATTTTTTTTTTTTGATAATTTGAAGTATATGGGCTTCGTTTCGATTGATGGGTTTTGTTTAACTAATCTTTGGGGAGATACTAGTTGAACATATTATCATTTAGATATTCCATTTAAATCATGAGTGACTAGTTAGAATCGAATTTAAGACGTGTATTCAAACTGCACATCTCAAATTCAATCCATTACTATTAAATTATATTCATGAGTGGTCTGATCAATGCCAACATTCAATTTATATTCTAAAAATTGCATTTTAAAATAATGTTGAAGTTTATGTAACACTACCACATCATTTTATATAATAATTTTAATAATAATAATGAGAATATAAACTCTTTTAGTATGAGGTACGAAAAATTATATTATTATCATATTTTTATATAATTTTTTATTTTAATAAATTTTTATTTATTCTTGTGAAAATATAAGTCATATAATAATCAAACAAAGGCTGTTACATTAGTTTGCTAAAAAATTTTATATAAAAAAATTTGAATGTCTATTATTACTGTAATTTCGATTAATTTAAAACACTAATTAATGGATACTAATAAATTGGTCAATTTATACACCAACTTTTATATTATTTGAGATATAAATTTGATAATACAAATTTGAAGATCTAGTATTTGAAATACAAGATTGAAACTCAAGAGGGGGTGAATCGAGTTTTTAAGAATTAAAGTTAATTTATAACTTTTCCAGCTATCGCAATAATCTAATTATCACAATAAATGGCAATAAATATGGGTAACTATAAATAGTGTATAGTAGAAGAGAGCAAACACAAAGTTTTGAGGCGAAGGATTATTGAGGTAAAGACATGCAAAAACATTTATTACTCAAGCATACAAGCATCTACTTTAAATCAATAAATATATCAAATTATAAGTGAAATTAACTTAAGAGTTTAGTGATTTGCCAACTTTAAAGTTATGAATTTGATGAAGAAAATATTCAAAACTCTTGAATTCACAACAATTTACATGTTACATCTCGACCTTAGAAATTGGCACATGTGACAATCACCACTAAATCTAAAAAATGCATCCTATTAGATTATAATATACTTCAAGGACACGTAAGGCTTTAAATCTATGTTTAAATCAATATATATATATATATATATCCAAAATTTTCTAAATATGTATCAATCTAATATTTTCAAAGCAAATACGTCTATTATAATTTATTAGTATCAAACTGAAAATCCAAACATATCTCTTTAAAATATAAACTCATTTCAAGACAAACTCGATTGAGTAAAACAAAAAAAATTATTACATAATTTTTCTTAGTGGACCAAAGCATAAAAATAAATCGAGTACCTACAATCTACACTAAAAACTTTGGTCTACTTAACTATGCCTAAAACATGATTGTACTATTTTGAAATGTAAGAGAAATGAGTGAGTATTAGATAATACCTAGTGTGTAAACATACAAAATGATTTACTTTTTTTAATAACATAAGGTTACCATGATCCTTTTTCACAATATATTCAAATAATCACACTAAATGTCACATTCATAACACAAGTATGGCATAGAAACATGTATCAACAACTACATTATTATATATACTATCTTTATCACAAATTCAATTCATCACATAAATCCAAAATGATGATCATAAAATCCAACAAAATCATTATTTTATATAAAATAACCATCCAAAGTAAATCAATTTGATATATCACAATAAAAAAACCTTGCTTGGCCTTCACTGACTTAAATATCATATTAATTATCATTATCAAATTAAAATCGAAATCCATATATATAATCTATGATCATCATGAAATCAATAATCAGTTTTTTTACATCTATTGTATTCCATCCACCTCTTTTGGATGTAGGATAATCTGCAATCAATAGAGGTAAAAGGGTAATAGCATATATTTATCTTTGAGACTATTGGATCATAACATATATCCCATCTATAATGACCATATCATCACCTTCAGGTGTTGGCATATGGCTTGTATCCTATCTATATTAACTATATTCTCATCCGCAAAATTTTTCATACAACACCAGCACATAAGACCCAAATCATCAACCACGGCTTATAAAGCCAAAATCAATAATAATGACTCACAAAACCAAAATCAATGATAATGGGTCACAAGACCAAAAATAATGACAATGGCTCACAAGGCCAAAACTATCAATATTCAAATAAATAAAACATTGGCTCTCCAACTATTCCACATAAAAATTCATCATTATCAATTCTAAATCCATAACACACACACACACACACACACACACACACATATATAGATAGATAGATATAGATATACATATATATAGATATATAGATATATATATCCCATCATCAAAATCATTCGGTAGTAATGTAAATCAAATTAATATGATAATTTTATAATCAGTCTCCTGGTCTCAGTCATACATAAACCATACCACAAAACCATCACAAGTCATACATGAATTTATATACAAAATTGGAATCATATAATAAGTTTTTAACTTTCTAATCCATTTGAAAGTATATAAGTTTGTACAAAAATTGAAAGAAAGTTAAAGAAATAAAAAAAGTCCACTAACCATTCTGAGGTGAAGAATCACTCTCACAATGCCTCCTCACAGCAAAAATTCTCAATCCAAATCTCTCGTGCCTATAAATATTTGTATATAAAGTTTAATAATCTTTTCTCATAATATAAGTGTGCTATGCAAAAAATGATGCATATGCATACCTATTATGCTATCTATCTCAAATCCCCTATTCGATATAGTTTACTCGATCCCTCAATTTCAAAAAATAACAATATAATTTTATAAGCACGCTTATACTCATGAATTCCTTATTTCGACAACTCAATTTCTATTCATTTAGTTTAAATCTATTTTTTGATCTTTTATTCAATTTTCAACAATAAAATCCTATAGTCATATCATAATTCAATATATATATATATATATATATATATACACAACAAAATCGACAATTTAAACTCAATTTATCATAATTTTACAAAAATTTTAAATGCACAGTAAATTTTGAATTGGTACAATAACTTTATTCACTACCAAATTTATGTCCATCAATACAATTTGAGTTTTTAATTATCTAATCACAAATATCAAAACCTTGCGTCCTAAATAACACCATTTAAATTGAATTTTTACAATTAGAAATAAACTGATAGATAAATAGTAAATTCTAGAAATTCAAATTTATCAAATTATGCAATTGAAGCTATCTAGAAATCTTATCAAAGAGTTAATTCTAATCTTTGAAAGCTTTAATCTTGGTGAATCCATGAAAATCCAAAATGTAAATAGTAAACCCTAATCTCTCTGGGGTTTATTTCTCAGCCAAATCGACAAGATAATGCTTGTATAATGATGAAAGAGTGAAGTAGGTGTAATTTATAACAAGAAACGATAATTCAATTGATAGAAAAAAGAAGAAATTGAAAGAAAAAGAAAAAAGGCAGAAGTTGTGTAAAAGGGGAGAAAATTTGAGGGAGGGGGGTGAAGAAGAAATGATCATTTCTCCTTCTTGTACACACACACACACACACACACATATATATATATATATATGGGGTAGGCAAGTTTAAATCAATCCAATCCAAATCGATCTAAACCACTTAATTGGATTGGTTTAAAAAAATTTAGATCGATCTCTGGATTGATATTTCACAAACCGCTATTATCGATTTGGATTGTGGATTGGATTAATTTCAAATCGTAAACCGTCAAACCAAACCGCTTAAATAAATATTGAATATACTTAATATTATTGTATGATAATATTGATATTATATGATAAAATAATACATTAATTAC
>JAVXUL010000010.1:10420605-10447396 GCA_035590515.1 Trichilia minutiflora | reverse complement strand
CTAAAAGTTCTGGCCAATTAAAGTTGTAGTCCTCGGAAGGAGGATCAGAAGCAAAGGTATCGATACCTTTGGTGAAAGGTATCGACACCTTGAAGATATGTTGAATAGTGAACAGTACCCAACGTATCGATACGTTGACAAGGGGTATCGACACGTTAGTGGTGGAGATGAAGCCTGCTTGCGACGAAAGGTGCCGATACATAAGAGAAGGTATCGACATCTTGCAAGCTTGTGAACAGTATTTTGATAAAATGTATCGATATGTTGGGACAAACGTATCGATACGTTGTGAAAAAAATGCCAAAGGTATCGACACGTTTTGAAACATATCGACACCTTTGGGGATTTCACAGCATGTATGCTCGAGGACAGGTTGTCTTTTTCATTTCAAATTTTTGGCTTCTCTCTCTACCAGAAACAGTAGAAAACTCTTTTAATCACTAGTGAACTAATCTCCTCCATTTCTCCACAAAACTTTGCCATTCTAGTTCCTATGAACTGAGAATCAACACCAGAATTCAGAAATACCCTCTGATCGGAGATTCACGTGACGGTTCGCAAGAAATTATGAAGAATAGGTGGCGATGAACAGTAGCAAAAAAGAGGGATTCAAGTCGATCGGGGCTCTAAGCTCGCCTTCGGGTTTAGAAACGACAGTCGAGACGGGAGGATCTTCGTCGCGAGGAGGATACCGAGAGGGTAGTTTCCCACCCCAGGTCAGTGAATGGACACATTCTTTACCTTCGCCTCATTTATTATTATTTATGAGTGAGTATAATACTAGAGGATAGCATGTGGATATATATATATGACTGAAATGAGGAGGCGTTAGATGTATATTGTGTGGTGGCCGGGTTGGCCCCTTGTTTGTGATAGAGATAGGTTTGATGTGAAGCCTACATTGCCATGAATGTGAGGCCGGAGGCCTGCTATATGTTTTGATATTGAATATGAGATCGGAGACCTATTGTATATATGATATTATGATATGAGGCCGGAGGCCAATGTTATGCATGTATGTGAATGTGGCATCATGGTTTATACATTTTGACCGAGGTGCCATGCTAGTTGTTTTGGCTTTGTGAACCACTTATGTTATTATATTGCTTTGGTCGATGAGCCATAAATGATATGTTGGCCTTATGTGCCACTAGTTATGTGTTTTGCCCTGAGGGGTCAATGATTTTTTATTTATGATTTTGTGTGCCATGTTAATGACTCTATGGGTAAGGATTGGCCATGCAGCTCTTAGAGAGTGGGTGGAATCCAATAGTCCCCGAAATGTGGATGGGCCATACAGTCCAAGGTGGATGGGTGGAATCCACATATCCTGGTTAAAGCATGCTAACCTTCTTATACTGTATCCCAACCAGGGTTGCGGATCAGCCATACAGCTGTAAGGAGAGTGGATGGGATCCTATAGACCGAGGGATATCATACATAGTCACACATCTCCAACCAGGGTTGCGGATCGGCTATACAACTCAGATAGAGTGGGTGGGATCCTATAGACTGAGGGGTTATACACATTTGATGTGATTTTGACTTTCTAGTCATGCATATGATGCCACATGTCACTATAATTGATTTTGTGATTACGAGGAGTTACCGTAATTAATCTGCAGGCCTCTAATTGCTATTTGTTTTTCAGTCTACTCACTGAGTATTTTCAAATACTCACCCCTCTCTTTCTCATTTTAGGATAGTATAGTCGGGCGTGGCATAGAGTAACTGAAGAGTGATTCAGCAAGTTTACAGGTACTCGACTCAAGTTTTTATATTATGGTCCATTGTGTAGAAAATAACTTGTAATAAAAGATATTTTTATATATTTGGCTTGGCCAAGGGTACTATGTACTGTATTTTGTAAAAATACTGAAATTGATGTTGATATGATTGAAAATCTTCCATAATCTATTATTTGTTTCATTTTGGTTAATGAGTTTGAAAACAGGTACTAATGCTTTGTGGATTCTAGAGGTGCATTCTAAAAAATAGGGTGTACTTCTAGAATTCGCGGCGATTGCCACGTGACCGACTAGGGTCGGGGCGTGACATCTGTAGTTGATAAAGCTATAACATGATGCAAAGTAACTCTTCAACTAACTACACATCCACCAATGCAAAATACATAGTCTGTAATTGATCTTCTTTTATCAAGATCTCCAGCATAATCAGAATCCACAAAATCAATCAAAGTGTTGCTATTTCTTCTAAACTCTAAATAAGTGTCTGAAGTGCGATGCAAGTATCTGAGAATTCACTTCACGGCTTGCTAGTATTCTTTCCTTGGATGAGATATATATTTGCTAACAATACTAACTGTTTGTGAAATATCAAGATATGTACAAATCATTGCATACATAATATTGAGCTTGAATATGGTACATATGTCATATAATCTCTCTCTTCATTTAACTTTGATGACTGAATAATTGATAATATAAAATGGTTAGTAAGAGAAGTACTAACAGCTTTTGCATTCTTCATGCCAAACCTTTCTAAAGTAATTTTTCTGTGACAAATACAATCTTTTACCTCCTCGATCTCTCTTAATTTTTATACCAAGAATTTTCTTAGCTGCTCTCAAATCTTTCATCTCAAATTTATTATTCAACTGAGCCTTTAAAATTTGAATTTCTTTTGGATTTTTAGCAGCAATGAGCATGTCATCAATATTTCTCAATTTAACTAAAGTTAGTTTGGGTGGCTCAAACTACAGGGATATACATCACCTCTAATTTGTATTCTTCATTTTTTTTCAATTGCCAAATGAGACTCCAAAATGAAGCATCCACATTTATTTTCCTTCAAATTCAGTCAGACATCAAACAAATCTTCATTTCTTGAGACTTGATAAGTCCAGATATTAACGAGAAATCTGACAGTTGATTGTTTTATAGAAGTGCATATAATGTAATGAGTTGAATTATTCATTAGTCTATAAATTTTATTCATTTTATGAATCATTTAATTGTCAATAGGAAAACAATGGATAAGAGTTAAAAGCAACTCAAGGATAAACTTTGTCATCAATATCTTGACAGTATAAGGTCATTTCTAAAAGTAGCCAAAAAATTTACTAGTGGTACTAATTACGTTCGTTGTCCATGCTTGAGGTGTTTAAATGTTTTTATACATCCATTAGATGTTGTTAGTCATCATTTGTACCAGTTTGTAATATCTCCTACATATCATACGTGGGTTTATTGCAGTGAAAATAGCCAATCTAGTGATACACACAAAGTGAGAAGAGAAAATAATGACAATAATTCAGTGGAGCCTAAAGAATAAGATGATATTTTAAATTTGTATGATTTGGGTATGGGTGAAGTAACAGGAGAAATGTCATACATGCAAACAAGAGGCAATGATAACACTAAAACTCTTCCTCAAGCACAACAGACAAATTATGATACTGTTATTGATTTGCTTGGCAACATCAACGAAATGCCTTTCGTTGGAGCACATCTTAGTTCATTGAATTTTATCATACGGCTTATGCATATTAAAATTCTTAATCATTAGAATAATAAGTCAGTTGATATGTTACCTAAATTGTTACTGTAGTTATTACTAATAGGTTCTAAAATTCCTAGTTCATTGTATAATGCAAAAAAGAAGTTGAAAGACTTAGGTATAGGTTATGAGGCGATTCATGCATATAAATATGATTGTGTATTATTTTGGAAAGAGCACGAGTAATACGACAAGTGTCTAATATGTGGTGAAGCATGATATAAATCTTTAGGTGAAGAAAGAAATATACCACAAAAGGTTTTGCGATATTTTTCTTTGATACATAGATTACAATGATTGTTTATATCGTGACATATTACAAGTGATATAAGATGGCACTAGAAAAAAAAAATTGGGTAAGGAGGGTGTTTTAAGACATCCTGTAGATAGTGAGGCATAGAAAGATTTTGATAGAGTATATCCAAAGTTTGCAGAAGAAGCACGTCATGTGAGATTAAACCTTACAAGTGACATGTGAATTTAATCCTTTTGAAAATATGTACAACTGTTATAGTATATGACCGGTAATATTTATGCCTTATAAATTGCCACCATAGAAGTGTGTGGAAAAGATATTTATGTATATGTCATTGCTTATCGTTGGACCACATGTACCAGCGAGAGATATTGATGTATACTTGAGACCGTTAGTTGATGAGTCAAAAGAACTATAAGAAAATGTCATTGAGACTTATGATGCAACAACGAAGACTACATTTACAATGAATCCAGCATTATTGTAAACTATAAATGATTTTCTGGCATATACTAACTTGTCAGGGTGGAGCACAAAAGGTTATTTAGCATGTTCGGTGTGTAATGAGAATACTTTTTCGATTAAGTTATGTGATGAAATATGCTATATGGAACATTGTAGATATTTTCCAATTGATCATCCTTGGCATAGAAATAAATAATTTATCAATGGATGTGAATTTAGAATTGCACCGCCAATATGTTCTGGTGATGATATTCTGAAACAACTTGAGAAATTAAGAGAATCAACACTAAGGAAGCACGATAATAATAAAGATCAAAAGAGAAAGTGTATGAAAGAAGAGTTGAATTGGACAAAGTGAAGCATATTTTTTGAGTTATCATACTGGTCAAAGCTTAAACTGTGTCACAATCTAGATGTCACACATATAGAGAAAAATATATGCGACAGTCTTATAAAGACGTTGATGAACATCGAAGGAAAGACAAAAGATACTATAAAGGCAAGATTATATTGGGCTAATATGAATATTAGAAAGGAGTTACATTTTAATCCATAATCCAATTGGTATTTAAAGCTTCATACTTGCTATACATTAGCCACAATAGAAAAAATACAATTTTACAAGTGGTTGAAATAGGTAAAGTTTCCAGATGGTTATTCATCAAATATTTTCTAGTGTATTAATGTCAAAGATATGAAGTTGTCGAGTCTAAAAAGCTATAATTGTCATATTTTATTAGAACGAAATCTTTCAATTAGTATACATTCATATTTAAGGAAGGATGTTGTTATATCAATAGTTGAGTTGTGTAATTTTTTTCGACGATTATGTGCCAAGACTATATGTACAACAACTCTAAATGATTTAGAAAAATAAATTTCTATTATCATTTTCAAGTTTGAACATATATTTCCCCTAGCATTTTTCGACATCACGGTTCATTTAACTGTGTATCTTTCTACTGAGGCAAAATATAGTAGTCCTATATCTTTTTGATGGATGTATCCTATTGAGAGGTAATACTTTTTCATAATAATATATTCAATTTTAAAATTCACTATGTATTATGTCTAATGAATTCTTGTTTTTGATTAAAAAAGCAATAGGTAGATACAAGAAGTATGTAAACCCAAAGGGATCAATAGCTGAAACATATATTGTCAATGAGTCATTGACTTTTTGTTTGATGTATCTATCATGTATTGAAATCAAATTTATACGATCAGAACGGAATGATGACGGTGGACAGAAGGATTAGAAGTTGACTGTTTTCACTCAAAATGCTCGGTAATTTGAACTAATGAGTTTAACAACTATATTTAAGCAAGAAGTTGAAAAAATACATTGATTTGTATTAAACAATTATGAAGAAGTTAAGCAATATTTAACTTAAGTTCATATCTTATTCTTGTTATATCACGAAAGAACTCTCCAATAAATTTCAATCATATAACATGTGTTATGTTTTTTATTGTGATCACATAAGTGAACTACAAAGAGAAGTGGTATCTAACTATTATGAATCTTAGGAATGGCTATTTTCAGCTTGATTTTATGAACAAGTAAGTTATTTTCCATAACAACAAGCAATTATGGGGTAGATTATATTTTTTTAACTATGTGTTTTTTCTGTAGATGCTACGAAAGTTGCACGAAAGATCAATAGACAAAAATGATCCATTGTATGTATTATCTTGTGGCCCAAGTACACAAGTATACTTGTATTTGGGTTGTATTATTAATGAAGTTCATTTTCACATCAAGAATAGAGATAAGAGACAAGTCACTCAAAATTGTAGAGTCCTGATATTGGGTACACATGATGATGACACAATAAATTTTTATAGGGTGTTAACGAATGTCATTAAATTGGTTTACTTGTCACAGTTGTTGGTTGTTTTGTTTAAATGCAAGTGGTTCGACGTTGATTAAAATAAAAAAAGAATGCAACATGATTTTCATTTAATGAGCGTGAATGTTACCAAAACCTGGTATGCCGAAGATGCTTTTGCTTTAGCAACTCAAACGAGATTAGTTATGTATATTATCAATCCGTCTCTTAGTAATGATTGGAGATTAGTTAAAGAAATTCATCATAGAGGTGTATGGGATAAACAAGAGAGAGATGATCAAAATATTGATGATAATACATATGAAAATAAGCATTTAACATATAATTCAATGCCTGATAATATTTCGAGTGCTCGACGAGATATGCTTGTGGACTTATATTTGAACAGAAATGACATGCAACTAGATTTAATAAACGTTAGAGATTTAAAAGTATAAAAAAATGAAGATTTTGTTCAGGATATCTCAAAAGAAGATCATAAAGAAGATAAATGTATAAACATTAATGATTTAGTAGATTCTGATTTGGAATAAAAAAAAGGACTAGTCCTTTTGGTATGTTACATAACTTTTTTTAAGACCTTAAGCGTTTATATGTATATTTATGTGATATTGTCATATATGTTAATTTTCTCTCGTTCATATACATAAGTCATTTGCTTTGATTATGCAATATCAGATATGATATGATATTTTATTTTACAGATGCCTCTAGGTTCTTGTAAGAGTCAATTATCTACAGGTCTATCGAGTGAGAACACACCAATATAAGATGAAGTGCCACTTGGGGATATTGGTAGTAGTGTGGCTAAGGATTTGTATTTTTTATATTTTATTTTTCTAAATTTTTATGTTTATTAATATAGTATAACATTTTTTTTTGTGTTTAGGTTCACCCCCCTCGGCCGGACGGCTGGCTCATAGACCTACAGGAGGTGTAGATATAGCAACCTATGTTAAAATAAATGGCCAAATAGAAATTATTATCAATCCACAAATACGACAACAAGAAGAAAAGCATTGTGCTAAGTTGGCTTCTAAATGTGGTATGATCGTGAGGACTTTAGCTCCATTAAAGGTTCAATCATGGGGTAAGACACCTTGGGATCAGAGGTTAAATATGTTTAGGCATCTTGAGGTAATAAACACTTGTCTTAATTTGATTTGATTTTAATATATATTTTAAATTCCTACATTTGCGATAACCTTATGATTTTGATACAGGAATATTTTATTTTGGACTTCACTACAGCACATGTTTTGGAATACCTGAATCATATTATGGGTAAAATCTATAGTGACTATCATTGCAAACAGTTAAAGCCGATGTGCAAGAAGTTTTTACCATAAAAGGCTTATCGACACTCTCTAAAAGGAATCTCTCAAGAGGATTAGGAGTACTTATATGATCTTTAGAGCTCAGAATAGTATGAGGTATGTATTTAAACTGTCAAATAAAATAGTTTAATGTATTGTCATGTTTAATTCTTTTGGTGTCATTGTTGTTATATTTGATACGTTTATGTTATTTATATTTGTATTCAGAAAAAAGGTTCTCAAAATTCCAGTAATCGAAGTAAATTTCCTTTTAACCACCATGCTGGATCAAAACCATTTTATACTCATTGCCAAAAGCATTCCCAGGTTTGCTAAATATATTAAGCCATTTCTAATTTTTTGGATCTTATATTAATGTGATGTTTGCTTTCAATCATTAAAATTTTTCGTTTATCATTACTTGTTATAAAATTTTTAGTATATTGTTTTTGCTCATTTGCTTAATTTTGTGTTATGTTGCCTAAGCTTATGATTGGTTTGATTCTGAAATTTTGTATATTATTTAGTTGTTAAAGTATAAAATGTTATCATGAAGCGTGATCCATTAGATTGGGTATGTTCTTATTGCTATTTAATTTAATAAAAATGAAGTGTATTGACAAAATTTTAGTGTCAGAGATGATGGACAGTTAGGAATGAGGTTTAATTAAATGAGAGGTTGTTGTGCCATTGAACTAATAGTTAGATGGGCCATTTAGTGCATACAAAAATGGAATTTAAGAAATTATATACAATATGAAGATGTGTTATTATTTTTTTAAAAAAAGATTTTTAAAAAGTTAATTTGAAAGTCTAAACTTGGCTTATGTTGTTCAATAATACTCACTATTAAGATATTAATTGAGATATTAGTATTATATCTTATAGTTACAATACTTTAATATTTTTTATAATCACACAAATTATATGAAATTAATGCCAAAATTTTTTTTTTTTCATTAATACCAATTCTCTTTCTTTATATACATGATAATCATTTGTATGTTTAAAGTCTTTATATTTTTTTACTTAGGGATAACATTTTTTTCAATATCTTTATATCTTTATATTTTTTATATTTGTATTTTATATTATAATAGAGTGATGATTCCGATAGTAGTCAAAATTTTTCGGATCATTTTCGATTGACACATTATAATGATCAACATGGTTGGATTAGTATAGAAGCAGAATTTGCACATGTAAGTTATCATTTATTTATAAATTTTATTTTCAATTAAGTTTGGTTATATTAATAAGTTATTGTATTAATACTTATTTTTATTAAATCAAGAAAAATTGGTAAAATTACATCAACTTTCGTTAGAAAAAGGAGTGTTGCGTATTAGTGACGAGGATCTGTCTCGTTAGGTATTTAGTAGTCAATCACGTTATGTTAGGAGGTTGGCTAAACATAGAAGAGCATGTGATTTGAATGTGTGCTCTTTGTTTATCGAAACCAGCCTGTAGAATAAGTTAGACTCCACTCAACGTGAATTGTAGGAAACAAAGTATGTATTGCAATTTACACGAAGTGAGCTACAGGAGTATAAATCACAGTTATAAGAGTTTAAAGACATCTCAGTGGAGTTGGTACCATATCAATTTTTGCATCTAAGCTATCAGGTATCTTTATATCTTTATTTCTATATAATATTAGATATTTAGAATAATTTATTAATTAAATTTAGAGTTTAGAATGATTTGTGAATTGAAATATTAAGTTTATGACTTTCTAATTAATAATCATATAATATGATATTATACCCAATTCAGATTATTTAATTTAAGATAACTTATTTGTTTATAGTTTCAAGTTTGTAGATAATTGAGTTCAGAGTGTTAGTGTATACCCTAGAAACCATTCGTATTGTCGGTTTCAGAGCTTATGATCTTGTATAAACTTTTATATATATTAATAAAAGAAGTAGTTCTTTATTTACATACGTTTGCTACTTCCTTTATTTTTCATGGAAATAAATAATGAATGTATGTAAATTAACCAGATAATTTTATTTAATTATTAAATAAATTATCAAATTGTTCCCTATGTATGTGGTGTTAATTGGGCAACTATATCACATAGTAGGCATAATAGTTGCCGCCTAATGATATTATATGATAATATATATAGGCTGATAATATGAGTATTGTCATAAGTGCATTAGTGTGGATTCATAGTTGGTGAACTATTTATTGAATGGGACTAAATATCGATGAATCGCATGGTATGCATGTAGTCAATGATTTGTCGATAGATTGTAATATTGTGCGACATAATCCTTTGACCTGAGACGTCTAGAATCGGACTTTGTATGAATTGGTATATTTTATATGGTATATAAGTGTAGGGCTAATCATGTCTTGTACAATAAGTCAATTTGGGTATGCTTTGTTCATATAGGTATACGGTTGACAGTCAAGATGGAATCCATTGACTCGATACATTGGACTGAGAATTTTCGTTACCTCAGTTCGAGTCAAGTTCCTAATCGAATGTCGGTATGATGTCTTGATTATAAGTCTGTGGTCATAGCATAATATTGATATATGATCGACAATTCAAAGTAGAATTGAGATTGGGGTTTTGACAGTCCATGAACCCTTTTTCGATCAAGATACGACGACAAAAGGATATCACTCACACGTTACGTGCAATTAAGGAAAGGTTTAATAAAGATATATCTTTATCATGACTTAGGGACTATAGTGCATTATTAGATACTAATCATAGTCGTTAAGTAACAGAAATGTTCGGAGTCGAAATATTTCGCATATGTTCACGGCTAAGTCACAGTGAACCTTCATGGTCCACCAAGATCCTCTAATATTTATTCATCTGAGAGAGAGATAAAATATTATCAGGAGAGGACTAGCACCCTCATGATAATATTAAAATAATTGAAACCAATACTCATAATGGTTATACGTATTAAATATTCTTTAAAGTATTAAAGAAATGATATATTGATATCATAAGGTTATTTAATATAAATAACTTATCAAATTTGATAATAATGATTATCAAATATGTTAAAATGTGATTTTAAGGTAAAAAGGTGAAAACTAAGTTAAATAATTTAATTTAGTGCAAAATGATAATTTTGCTCCTATGTGATACATGTGTGTAATTTAGTATAAATTACACATTTAAATTTGACAATTATGATTATCAAATATATTAAAATATAATTTTAATATAAAATAGTAAAATCTAAATTAAAGTATTTAATTTAGATACCCTTATGTGTAAATGTGAGTAAAGGTATTATGATAATTATACCATATTTATGTATTTTATGAAAATCATTAGCTTAATTAATTTTTTAATTCATTTGACAATTATCTAATTGTTTTAATTGTTAAATAATTAGATAAATATTGAAAATGTTAATGGTTACCATTTTGACACTTGGATGAATTTGATTTGTCCAAGTGTTTTCCATTTTGTCACATGCCTATTGGTTCATCACGCATCATGGTTGCATCCATGTAATATAGTTTTGGTTGTATCATATTATAAACCAATTAAATAATATAGTTATTAGATAATTATGTAATTATTTAATTAGAAATGAAATGAAAAATATATATTGATATTTTCATTTTTCATTTAATTTTAAGATGAAAAATTAAGCAAAATTCTCTCTCTCCCCCTTATATATGGTTCGGTCATGGTGGAGAAATTTTGTGGATGGTGTAAAGTGAAGATAGCACATGGTTTTGTGCTTAGAATTTATCACATCTTCAAGGTTGCATCTTGTCTTCGTAAAGCCCTAAGGCAATTTTGAATGCAAACCTTTGTTTTTCAAGTATTTAGCCTAAGATTTTTCAATCAAAAACTTACATTTCAAGAATAATTTAGGTCATAAAACTTTCATTATCTTCTTACTCATCTTAAATTGATTAAATTAAATTATGCAAGAAGAAAAATCAAAACCAGAAAAAAAGCAAGTACTTAAATAGCTTTAATTTAAGTACCATTAATTTTGAAGAAGAATAGACCTTTTTATAATGTATTCCCTTATGTTTCCTTTTCTTTTACACTTTATTGAAATAAAATTTACCAAAAGCATACTTGTTTTTGTCTTTTCGTTCTTAGCAAACTATTTTTCAATTTCCTTATAATTTTTTTAAGGAACTCTTTGATATTAGTAGCCCCTTTCAAACATACTGTTCCTAAAGGTTTTTAAAGTAATTGACTTCATGATCATAAGACTTATGTGATTCAAACATTTTCACCTCTCTATATCTCTCTTTTTGTTAAAGGAGCTATTATCTATAAAAGTGATAGATTATTTTTTTTTCTTAATGCAAGGTCTAGAATAACAATACGGAGAATAATTATAACATTCTTTTTTCGTGCTTCGAAGTTTATACCACTAAGTAGGGGAATTGAATTGATACTAGCAAGAATATGAAAAGCCAAACTAATAGTTGAAGATAGAAAAAAAGGCTCACATAAATTTCACATCATATGAGTAATAAATTAATTAACCAATAAATTCAATACAGTAAGGACCGATTATAAGATATCTAGCACAATATTAAGATTTAGTGTTTGGATAGAAATGTCAATTTGTTAGTAGCATTCTTGGTGTAGTAATCAAATATTGATAACAAATTTTGTCTAACAAAAAATCTATCTTTGAATGGACTTATTACTCACATGACAAACTTTATGATTGTCACATATTTATGACCACAAGTGTGAAATGTAATGCACCCAAAAATTAATCTTTCTTTAGGCCGATGAATATTTACATTAATTAATTTTTACAAGAAAGCTTACTTTGATAAGCTGTTATCTTAATTAATTTATTTTAGAATATTAAACATAAAATTTTCATTATTTAAATTTAAGATAAAATTGAATATTATATTTTTCTAATGGTTTCTTTACTATCAAACATTCTTTGATATTGAGTCCTATATGTCTAAATACAATAAATGATGCAACACCACTCTATCATAATATGACACATGTGATAAATCTAAAAGAAGTGTTATGAATATTAAAGTGGCTTAATTACCCCTAATTTTTATGAACACTCATATATTCCGAGGTCAGATTCATCTCATGCATGTGTAAAAGCGTAAATTAAATTAAACTAGATTTTAACATAGGATCATGAAAACCCAAAGTTTATTTTAGACTAAATTACAAAGAATTAAACCCCATTTAAAAATCAATTGCAAATTTAGTTTGAAATTAAAAACCATATTTTGGCCATTATTTAAAGTTTATTTATAAATTTATCTTTAAAATTATTAATAAACATATTTTGTACTTAATTATAAATTAATAAAATTTTAGACAAAATGTATAAGTATCAAAAATTTTGAGCTATAATTTTAAGTACTATAAAATTTTGGGCTAAAATTATAAATACTAAAAAGTTTTGTTCAAAACTATAGATACTAAAATGTTTTGGGATAAAACTACATATACTAAAATTTTTGGAACAACACTATAAAAATGAAATTTTTTGGGCCAAAACTATAAATACTAAAAGTTTTAGGCTAAAATTATAGATACCTAAAAGTTTTTTACCAAAATTTTATGTCAAACTACTATGTAATGAAACTACGTTTCAAGCCAAAAGTATAAATAATAGAATTTTTAATTTTGGGCTAATTTATAAGTACTTTAGAATTTGGTCCTCATTTGAAAAAAATCAAAAAATTGAATTTGGGGCTTTCCTTATGTTTTCACAGTAGTTGCCGCTGCCAACTTGTCTCCACCAGCAAAATCTGAATTCATCGATTTTCATCCCATGTTCTATTTATATAAAATGTACACTATTTTAATTTACACTAAACAAACCATAATAATTCAAATCTTTATTCCATATAATTGATCATGTATATATAAATAAACTCAACAAAATAATTCACATATTTTATGCATATATAAAAAAAAAATTCATAAAAAATATACATATACGTGTATAAATTTAACCAAAACAATACATTTTTTGTGTACGTGGAAAACCCTAATCTATTGAACCGAGTATAGGCACAAGTCAAACTGGTTTGCCATCTCTTGTAAGAGGAGTAGTTCAGATAAAACTCACGGCGTGACCCCTTTAGTGCTTCAACAGGATGACACCCTTTGGATTCGAACATGAAACTTCTTTGGAGTTCAAGTATTTATCATCAGGCTAAGTCCTTGGGGTTCCAAAACAATACATATGTGTGTGTATATATATATATATTCCATAAATTATTCAAAAATAATTTTTCTCAATAACTTAATATGAAGAGGGTTCAATATCACTTGTTAGAAAATTCTTAATTGATGAATAACACATAAAATCTCAAAAAACATTCGTATTAAATCATCAACAAAATATAAAAACAGAAATTACTTAAATCCTTACTGTTGAATTAATTCTTTAATAGTTTAGCTATAAATCTTCCAAGTTTTGAATACTGATTTTGGTAGAAAATTTTTTTTTGTCATCTCATTGCTTCTCTTATGATAATAAAATGTACTTAAGGACTATAATCTAATAGATATATGAAATCCTGAATAATTAAATAATTCATACTACTTATTTCTATTTCTATTTGATCTATCATTGAATAAAAATAAAGTCTTGATCTTTACACATAAAAGATTCGCACTTTTATAATAAATTAAGTTAATACTTTATTTAACTTTATTTGATTGATTTAAATTAGGCTAATTTTTATGATAGTATATAATATATAATTGAAATATATGTGACCCAAATATTATTGGATTAAATCAACTAATCCATTTATATGAATGTCATCTCTATTCATCTTGTTATGTGGGGAAGTAATCATATTCAGTTCATCTCGTCGCTTGTTTAAGTATTCTGTATTCATTTGCCATATTGCATAAAAGGCTATTTTCATCTATCTCATCGTGTATGATGGTTAATATTCATCTTTCAGTAAGTTATTTTTTCTAGCTTTTGAGATGCTATTAGGCTACTAAATTATCTCTAAAATTCTCTTTTGGTTTTCCTCATTTTTACTTATCTAACTTAATCGTCCAAAGGTTACTGTTAATAATTTCATTAGTGTCTTTGATGTTGTTTATGTTGTAGGTGTCCTTGTGCGAGTACAAAACGACTTTGTCGTGCTAACAGAATTCTTCTTCCCTTTTAATGGAGATCAAGCCAACGAAGAACTTTCCTTTTAATTGGGTTGTGTTCTTAATTAGAGGTAATCTTAGAATAAGACCACATTTTTCTTTAGTAAACATATCATTTATGTTCATGTTAATATGTATATTTATATAAATATATATTCGAAATTTTAGCATCAACAAATCCAAATATGAGGGCAGTACTGCAACAAAATTTAATTGACGTAAGATCAGAACACACTTAATTCAAAATTGTTAGAATTTTTAAGTATGCATATACTAAAACATAGTCTCTCTCAATTTTATTTTGTAGCAAACGTTTCGAAGTTGATAGGGGTATTGTTTTCAATATAAACTATGGAATACACACATCATTTTCTCTTTTTAATTTGAATACAATAACCAAAAGGTGCTTTCCTTATAACATTCCTATTTAATTTTTCTATTATCGAAATATCATCCTAAAATTTTAGAAAAAGCAACAATTAAAATGGAAAACTAGTTTTGCACATTATAAAATAGATAGTATTTTTTATATAATAAATTGTATAAATATGAAACTAAATTTTGAAATATGAACAATTTAAAATCATCGATAGATATCTTCTTGAAATTATTACTATAAAATAAATATTTTGAAAATGAAAGGGAAGTTAATCCTCTGTAATTGTTAAACAACTGAAATTAAAAATTAGTCACTTGAAAATATTTGCCATGCAAACTCAAAGCGACCAAGCCTACGAAGAAATATACCTACTTTTGGAAAATAAAGAAAAGATAACGCCATTTCAGCTTCTTCATTATACAGAAGAGAACGCACGGGATGCGGAGAATTATCATAAATTGTGGTTGGATTCGATTCGTTTCTGAGATTGCAAATTGGAACGTAACGTTTGAAGACTTCGGTTCCCATTTCTGACTGATTTGATTCATTTCTCTGCGTACGTCTCAGAAAAAAACACAAAACCATTTTCATTTTCTTGTCTCTTTCTCTCTTTTTAGCTGCAGAGAGAAACCTCTTCTTCCCATTTTTAGGAACAAATCCCAAACCCATCTCATCGAACATACCAAAATCCAAATATCAAAATGACAAAGCGAAAAAGAAATTAGAAAAAAGAAAGCGATAGAGATGGGATTTTAGTCCCATTTCCCTTCTGCAGTGTGCCAAGAGAGGTATAATTCTTTGTTATTATACGTATGCGTGGATGGAATTATTGTTTCAAATCATTCTTTTATGTTTATGAATGTTTAATGATAACTCTTTTTTATGGAAATCTTTGTTAAAAAGTTTGTAAGAGTTCGTTTTTCATAAAATTTCAGGTTCACATATTTTGTTTTTGATTATTTGACTGGATGGATTGATGTAGGGATTGGTTGGAAATCTTGGCCCTGCAAAATTTTGACCTTCGTTCAATGGGGATATCATCAGATAATGTTCATGGATTTGTTTTGGCCTTATCCTCAAGCATTTTTATTGGGTCCAGTTTTATTATTAAGAAGAAAGGGCTTAAAAAAGCTGGGAATTCTGGGACAAGAGCAGGTCTGTTTTTATTTATCTCATTATTAATTATATATTTTGATAGTCTTTTACCTGAAAATTTCGTTTCGAAACTATATTGTATTCATATTGAATGAACTTCCTTGAAACAGTGATTATGTGATCATGTTTGAAACAGTGATTATCGTTGAAGTCTTACCATTGTTTATGTGATCAGGTTCTGGAGGACACTCATACTTGTTTGAGCCTTGGTGGTGGGCAGGGATGATAGCTAGTAAGTTTAATATTCTTACATCTTTTGGGTAAAGGAAAAATGGTAAATTTTACACTTTCTTTTTTGAACAGATGAATAGTAAAGTTTTTTTACATGCTTGTAGATAACATCGAAAGTTTTAGCCAATTTACCTCAATTTTTCTTAGGATGCCCTAAATTTATTAGTTTACAATGTTAACCAAGAGCTGTTTAATTTAAGCAGTAGAAGCTTATAAGATAATATATACGCACAGAAATATTGGCATCATTAACCCTGTGAAGCTTTGAAATATCGAGAACTACAAGCATTAAGTTTTTGACTATACATCCAAATATATATCAAATATGTTGAAAGGAGGATTTGACTTATTGGTGTCTTTAACTGCAATAAGTAAAATTTCTTAATATTCTTAACTAGTAATGCTTGTTTGGCTTTTCTTAATGAAGATTCCAGCTGGTTGCATTATCGGCTTTAGTCTGACGTTTAAATTTGTATTGGTAATTATGTTTGATGAGTTGAAATACCTCGAGCATCAGATTTTTGGTCAGAACACAAAAACGAATCAACTGATTTTAGAACTTAGTGATTGTAAAATGAGTTTTAATTGAAGAAAAGGTTGCTGATATTATCACTAGAAACACTTTAGTAATCCTGGACGTACTATCTCTTCTGTCCTTAATGTTTGGTCCCCTAGCTGATATATTATCAAGATTTTGAAAATGTAGGTTCTATGTGAGAGCCAAGATATATGCAACCATTCGGCGTTGTGTTTTCGATTTCCGAATTTGTTTGAGCCAGATGGATGTTATTTTTCCCCGAAGTAAAGTGTGAAAATTTTTTCCATCAAATGTTCTGTATGGTATGCTTAAAAGATCCTTGGCACAAAGATTGAAACACTGCTGAGAGAAGACAAGTCTTCCTTTTCATTAATGTTCAATGTTGCTCATTTGTTTGGACTCGCTTAATTATAGTTTTCTTCAGTTGTTGTATCACATTGTCATTTTAGTTATATATTATTCTGTTTCTCTAGTGATTGTAGGGGAAATAGCCAATTTTGCTGCGTATGCATTTGCTCCTGCAATTCTTGTAACTCCTTTGGGAGCTTTAAGCATTATATTCAGGTAATGCCATGATCACAGTTGATTGAACTAGAATATTTAAGTATTACTTTTCATTTACTTTCTTCTTTTCATTGTCTCAGTACGTGTGCATGTATATGTCTACATACATCAATACGAATGGATCTGTGTTTAACTTTCTGATGAGATCATTATTATGCAGTGCATTGCTAGCACATTTTATTCTGCATGAGAAACTGCATCTCTTTGGTGTGCTCGGATGTTGTCTCTGCGTGGTGGGCTCTGTAAGTATCGTCTTGCATGCTCCTCATGAGAGACCTATTCATTCTGTTAATCAATTGTGGCTCCTTGCCACACAACCAGGTATATAAGAGTAACGCTTAAGTTGATTATTTATGCATCTTGAGATATATTTAGAACTGAAATCGAAAAGAATAAAAAAATGGAAACAGTAAACAGTAAACTTCTTGTTCTGCCAATGACAGGAACCAGAGTTTTCTAGCATTCTAATGCAAATATTTCACTGTTACAGGTTTCCTTGTATACGGAGGCGTAGTTTTGATTGTGGTTGGTATCCTAATTTTCCGCTTTGTGCCAACCCATGGCAACTCTCATTTGATAGTATATGTTGGAATTTGCTCATCTATGGGGTCTCTGACGGTCTGTCGATTTTCTTTCAAACTTGTTTATGTTCTGACTAGATATCGTTCCCTCTAAATTTTATGCCATTATTTTAACGCAGGTAATGAGTGTAAAAGCACTAGGTATTGCTTTGAAGTTAACTTTTTCTGGAAGCAATCAATTCATCTACTACCAGACATGGATTTTCACTGTGGTTGTGGTTTTTTGCTGTCTTTTGCAAATTAACTACTTAAACAAGGTAAAGTGCAGATGTATAACATTGTATTGGATCATGATAATGGAGAATTTGTCTAGGAAAAACTCTTCCCTTCTTCTTTATGAAAACTGAGTAGTGGAAGGGTGGTAGAAGAGATTTAGAGTTTAAACTCCACTCACACCAGGTTGAGAAGTTGTTGGGTTTATTTACTTATATTTGACAAAACATCAGTTGCAATGGGGGTTTATTTACTTTGACAAAACATCAGTTGCAATGGAAGGGGCAAAGAACAAATTTGAACCAATATGTTTTTTCCGTTTTTCTAACCACAACTATTCCTACATTCTCTCTGTGTGGGAGGTAATGTTTTCGGTTGAAAGTCTTTGTATAACTATTTGCAGAATGATTAAGCATGAATCACCGTGTCAAGTTTGATGCAAACTCTAAGCCTCATGAACAGAATTCTTTCAGCAATTGGTTCCAATTTTATAAGGGTAGCTGATATTACATTACGTTTCCAATTTCATGATGGCGAAAACGATATTCAATTTATAGGATATTGTTTAGCAATGCTTAATCTAGAAGCATAATAACTTTGCAGGCTCTCGACATCTTCAACACGGCTGTTATTTCTCCAATCTACTATGTCATGTTTACAACACTCACTATCTTTGCTAGCATGATCATGTTCAAGGTAATTATACCAAATTATCGCAGTATAGATCGAAAATATACCGCTTTTATTTACCCATCATAATGCTATTGTTTTAGATGCCGTACAAATTTGCTGCATCCTTTCTCTAACCATCATGAGGAAGGATGAAGGATAGTATAGGTTGATGAGATGATTCAGTTTTGCAGCTTTCTCAAATTATTGCAAACCATTCGGAATAACTGTTAGGCCAATATTTTCATTCTTCGATTACTAATGACTGCTCTGTTTTTCTGTTTCCACCAGGATTGGCATACACAAAATGCATCCCAGATTATTACAGAATTGTGTGGTTTTGTTACCATTCTATCTGGGACCTTTCTTCTTCACAAAACGAAAGATATGGGGAACAACAGTAGCCACAGGGATTCCCATATCTTGATGCGCCAAAATACTAACCAAAACTCAAATTCTGATAGCAGCAGACGGACAAGTATATGAACATATTGCAGTTTATTACATTCCATATAGGAGAGAATTTAATCATAGGAGGATCGAGCAGGGAGCTTGGATTGTTTTAATGATCAGAAGACATATAGGTTTAGTTGATTTTCTTTTCCTTTTTGATTTTCTCAGCGGGTTTATATTGTATATTTTGACAAGGACAACTGTTTTGGCATTAGATTTTACAGATTTCTTGTCCTACAAACTACTTGTTCGTTGGCAAACTTCTATAGTTGAATTTGGAGTGAGTTACAAAAATCACTAAATAATTAATATTTATCATTCATTTTTTCAATAGGTTCTAATTTATATACATGTAATATTTTTTATTTTAATTTATTTTTAAGATTTTAAAGTACTATAAAAAATAATTTTTTATGTAATTAATATAAAAGAAATTTATTGAATCATAAATGAATACTCAAATAGTTTATCATATAAATAAGTTAATGTGAAAAGTTTTTAAGTCCAAATCTAATGCGAATAAATTCATGTATTATTGCACGTTTTCAATAATAAATTAATGAACTTTCTCATAAATATGTAGCTTGACGTTTGTAATATCTGAGAATTATATTGTTATTATTTAAATATATATTATATTACATTTAAATATTACTGTTTCTAAAGTATGTAGAGTTGTATATCAGGTGTTGATGCACGAAATTTTAAACAGGAACTCCAGGCACAACATAATAGAGTTTCGTTGATTCTCGAATGTTTAAAAACCTACTATCACAGCGAGAAGATCAAAGGAACGCTGGTTATATAGCAAAAATTCTATAACACTCAAATCAGATTTTATAAATTTTTTATTTGTAAAGAGAGGATAAGACAGCACAGTAACAAAATGTAGGCTCAAAATTGTAAAGAAATTGACTATTTTTATGGGCGCTTTGAAATGCTATGAGAGTTGTTGATTGTCCAAAAAAAAGGTAGTCACTTTTAATAGGAGCAGCAAATATAAAACAAAAAATTTAAATAAAATATCCTCATTTGGGATAAATTACATTCTTTAATTATGATCTTCCTTATCTTATCTCCTATCTCTCAATTATGATAATGACAGATGGACATTTAATCTTATCTCTCAGTTATGATCACGATCTCATCTTATCTCTTAGTTATAATCACGATGGATGAATGTCTAGTCTTATCTCCTAATCTAGTCTTATCTCTCAGTCTAATCTTATCTCGTAATCTAGTCTTATCTCCTAATTATAATTATAATTGATGAATGTCTAGTTAAGAAAATACCTTCGTTTTAATTAACATAAGTTTTTCATAAAAACCTCTCTCTATTACAAAATAGAACACTTCTCTTTATATAATAGTTTGATCACTAATATATTCTAATAGGATTAGATCTCTTTAAAATTAAATAAATAAGATAAAATCAAATTTTATCTTTATCTTATAGAATAAATATAAAATATAATTTTATCTTTTAAATTAAAATCCAATTTTATCTTTCAAATAAATAAATAAATAAAGATAAAATATTATCTTTATTGAATAAAATATTAATATTAAATCCAATTTTATCTTTTAAATAAATAAATAAACATAAAATATTATCTTTATTTAATAAAATATTAATAATAAAATATGAGATAAAATCTAATTTTATCTTTCAAATAAATAAATAAAGATAAAATATTATCTTTATATAATAAAATATAAAGATAAAATTTAATTTTATCTTTACTTGTCAAACTAATAAATTTAAGACAACTTATTGTCTTATATCATAAATAAATATATTAGACAATCTTATTGTCTTGAACAAGGTTATCAAAATCACGATTTTAATTAAAATCGTTTTCTGTTTAAAAAATTAAAATGTAAAATCGAAACATAAAAACGGAATTTTTAACAATATATAAATAATAAAAATTTTAAAATATTTTTATAAATTTATAAAATCGATCAAAATCGATCAAATATTTTTACTATTTTACTGTTTCTGATTTTGATAAAATCAAAATTATTTTGTTGTTAAAATTATAATTTTGATCGATTTTACTGTTTAAAATCACGATTTTGATAACCATAGTTTTGAATCTATAATTTTAAAGACAACTAATTTTCTTATGTAATAAAAAAGTGTTAAATAATCAAGTTCTAATAATTTCATTAATTTAATTATAAACTTTTTTATTAAATTAATAGAATTATTAATTCTATAATAACTACACTATATATCTAGAATTATACTCTTAAAAATATAGATATAATTTACTCAAAACATAGAGTTGTGCATTGATACAGTCATTACATATGAATTGATCCTCCATAAATAATTCATAATTACAGTTAGGCATTGTTTCGTTAACCTCTCCAATTACTTCTTTTTCTTTAACTATCATTAGTTCTAAATAAATAATTAATTAATGAACATTTCATAAATAGAGCGCTCTTAATTATTCAAATCCTCAAATTAACATTATAAAGGAATTATTTCTCTAATTTCCTATATAGGAAGGAATGGAATCCATAAGTTAACTTAGCATTCCTAACTATTTATCTTAATTATTTTCAAAATACAATGCTTATAAAATGTAATCTTGAACAAAACTTTGTCGAACAAATTAAAAAATAATAATCAATAAATAGGAGTCTACTAATAACAATGGATTAAAATCATTCATATATGACCATTATTTATAATAAAATTAAATTTTCTTTCTTCAACGAAAATTATTAGAATATTTAATTTTATCTAGTTCAATCCTTATATAATTTAGTATATAAAAATATAATCATTTTAATGTCATCACACTTTATAGTCGAAATAAGATTGTATCATTCTTAATGGGAATGAACTATATTTATAACTATTAATTTAAATATTCAAAATTTTAATTATAAATTATGGACTTATTTTTTATTTGTATTCTTTATATTTGATCCTCCTACATATAATATTTATATATCAAATATAAAACTCTGTACATATTAAAGTATTTTCTTGAATTTTATAAAATAAAATGAATATATGAATATTCAAAATTAATACTTTATTTATAACATATGTTTATTAATACATTTATTTATTGGGCACACTATCCTAATAGTCACGTGAGGTTGGAGGGCAGTGGATTGGAGGACATACGTGTGTAGGGTTGTTGCTTATCTTTCAGTGAATAACTATACAGAGTAGTCGAAAAATAGATTAACCACCATATGTGTAGAGAAAGGTCGCTGCTTCTCGGAGAGTGCCTATGCAAGACTATCGAGGAATAGATTAAAGGGCACATGTGTATAAAGTTGTTGTTTATTCCCTAAAAGTAGCCACGTGTCCTTGAAAAGTCCTTTCTAATCTTGAGAGCAGTCACGTGTGCTTGCGTTTCTATAGTTTTCCACTGTCGTCCTATGCATCATTGTAATTACTGAAATGTAAACCTCGAGGCTAGTATATAATGGCCTTGTAACCTAAAGTGATGTTCAGATTAACCTCTATTGGCTTTCAAATAGAGATGACCCTAACGAGAGGTGACTGAATCTTAGATTGGACTCTAATAATAGACCTCATTCTGGGTCAGAGTTAAATAGTAGATGTCATCGAGACAAGAGTTTTTAAGATTAGCATATGCAATAGACCTAACCTTGGGCTTAAGGTCAAACAGCTGACAACCAATATTTAGGTATAGGCCTGATTTTATGTTTTGATCTTGAGTTTGATTCATTTCTAGTATTCTTCTAAAATGTCAAGGCATTCAATTTTTAATAAATATTTCTTGAGTTCAGTCCTAAACTGTAAGTAATTTATTTAGTACACCTCACTGATATAACGTTGTTAATTCTCCTAGCTTAATAGATGTAAAAATATTTCTTGAGTTGTAATCATGTGTTATTTTAATAAACTTTTTCAATGAATAAAACTTTCTTACCCCTTTTATTTCTTATATTATGGTTAAATGTACGTTTGAATTCCCGATCCCAATCTAACTTCTTGTTTGGCATGCTTGCTTTCATTATTTGACAGAATACCATCCCCTGCGGTAACTTTGAGGTTACTTCGATAAAATAGGGGAAACCGCATTCCTGATGTGTCAAGGATAAATGAGAAAATAGAAGGGCTGGAGGAAGATTTTAACCAACAAGAAGAAGAAATCTAAATTAGGCCGGTAATTCCTCCAAAGCTTCTATGAAAGATAAGGACCGATGTTGTAACTCTTACTAATATAATGTTGTTAATTCTCCTAGTCTTTTATATGTAAAAATATTTCTTGAGTTATAATCTTGTGTTATTTTAATAAACTTTTTCAATGAATAAAACTTGCATACCCTTTTTACTGTTTATATTATGGTTAAATGTATGTTTGAATTTCTGATCCAAATCTAACTTGTTGCTTGGCATGCTTGCTTTCATTACCTGAAGGAATACTATTACTTCGAATACAATTGGAAAAAGCCCGACTTGTGATGTCTTTAACTTTTCTTTTATAATTGCCACCTAATCAAAACTAATCGGCTCTTCCTTAGCTTGTCATTAGGGTCTGGTCTTCTCTTGAACATGAATAAACTCCCAGGGTCTAACCGAATGTTTTCTTTCTTTTCAAAGCTAGATACATGAAGAATACACCTTTTCAACTCGGGGCCTGCAAAGAGAAATCCTAATCTGAAAAGATATACTTTTTTGACACAAGGCTTTTTAAGAGCAATCCTGATCCAAAGAGATATGCTTTTTTGGTAGGGGCCCTACTCTAAACAATTTATATGGAAAGAGATCTAGTTTTTTAACCTTAATCTACTAAGAGCAATCTAGATATAAAGGGTTATGTTTTTTGGGGTTTAGCTATAATATCCCATATGTTAATTCGAGAGCATAGGTATTTTTATCATTTATTTATGAAGGGTATCTTTAGTTTTTTCAAAAATAAATGCTTAAGTGTTAATTATCGAGTTATTAATCTTGTATAGGTGTGCAATAATTAATTTGAGTGGTTTTGGTGAAGATTAGAAAAGTTAGAAAAATTTTTTCCTTAAGGTCTCAACCGTGCACCCAACCTTCAAACGTAAATTTTTGTTGATCGATAAGTCAAATTGACCAGTGATTTGTTGCTACAGAAAGAGAATAGAATAAAGATTTCATATAAAAAAATATAATGAAAATCAAAGGTTGGCGGAGAAAGAATCAAAGTCGGGAACATAACTGATCTATATTAGTTGATAAAAGAGGGTATTATGGGGAATTTTGCCCAAAATAGCCCTGCCCAAGGACCCTATGACTAGTGCCTATCTTGGTATTGTATGGGACTGTTCCCCATTATCAACATCGATCACGTTGCAGGATTCCGATGGAGAGACTAAAACTAAGGGTGGGCATTTTCAAACTCTAAATCGCAAAAATTAATAGTTTGGATCGATTTGAAAAATTTGTGAATCGATTTACAGATTGATATTTTTTAAACCATTGTTCGTAGTTTGGATTATGAATTAAATCAATTCCAAACCACAAAACCGGAAGTCAAACCACTTCATATTATCTTATAAAATTATTATTATTATTTATTTATCATCACAGATTATATATGATTTGCCTTCATATCTCCTATATAATAATAATTAATAAAAAAAAATTATTCACAAATTGGTTAAAAAAATTTCACAAAACTTACTCTTAAATGTTAATGAGAAATTATTGAATTAATAATAATCAATTATTATATTTTTAATTTTATAATATAGTCCAAACGCGAATCTAAACCGATTTAAACCGCATTTTGCGATTTGATTTAGATTGATTTGTAATATGTTAATGGATTGAATTGGATTGATTTATTTTCAAACAGCAATATACGATTCGGTTTGAAATTTTATCTTAAACCGATCCAAATTGCATATGCCCACACCTAACTAAAACATTGTTGGTTTTGTAATTTGGCTTTTAAAATGACTAATTTAACCTTTTTCCTTCATTCCTTTCATGTATTCAGCTCATAGGCACATCTAAAATTTCATTAACCTTTCCTTTATTAGATTAAAAGGGAGAAATGACTTCAGCTGGACAATTCTCTTCTTCTCCCCGATGAAAAAACTATCTAGTTCCATGTTATACCTCCTTTCTGTTTTCTTCTTTTTCCATTAATTCTCCATCATTTTTATTCATTCTTTTTGCCACAAATCAACCCAACTATATGTCTTAAGCACTCTAAAATCATTATTCAAGTGATTTGGTGATGAATCAAGCTTGAAGAAATTAGGGTTTGTGTGCTAAATTTGGGGCTTCTTGAGTTTGAAGGAGAATAAAGATTCCAACCATTATTTCGTCTTTTCAATATGGTTTTTAGCCTCATTATAGCTTTGATTTTATGATTTAAGTGACTATATAATATTTAGTTAATATTTATGTTAGAGTTGTTAGTTAATTGTAATTGTTTTGTTCAAATCCTATATATTGGATGTAGGATACATGTTATAATTATCAAAATCGTGCGAATTGATATGTTGTAATACAAAATCGATAATGGAGCAAGTTGAGATTAATATCCATGTTAAAAACTTTGTTTTATTGCGATTGTTTTGTTGAAGTCAATACTTAAAGGTAGTTATATGTAATAAGTATTAAAATCTTACGAAATGGGATGTGGTTATGAAAGGTTATTGACGGCAACGAGTTAAGTTGTTTATACATGGCAAAATGAGTTGTGTTATGTGAGACAAGTAATGTTAGTAAGCCGAGTATGATTAAAACTAACGCATGTTGATTATTAAAGATTGATTAATATATGTTAAGGTATCGAAATCGTATGAAATGAGGCTTTGTTATGCGAGATTAATCTAAGTAACAAATTAAACTCAATTAGACATTCTGGAATGAATTTCGTAGCATGAATGATTATTAGGAATGAGTCAAGAATATGTGGAATTAAGGGAGTTAGTTGTTAGAAGTTGATTATAAGAAATGTAAATTCCGAAAAGGTTTAATTTATAATCGAAGTCTAGTTTATGTAAATGTTGTGTTGGTTATTCTAATGATATTTTTGTGAAATCGTATTATAGATTCTGAGGGAACAATCACCTAACACATGTCGATTCGATTTCGATTTGACTTTGTCGATAAGTTCTATGAGTGGAATTCTATTTATTTTCTTATGATTTGAGAATACGATACTTATGTACATGGTATTATTTTTTTATAAAAAAATATATGAATGGATAAGTTTACAATTTCATAAATATTTTCAAGTCGTACTGATACGTAAAATGTTTTAATTTAAGTGGATACGATTATGTTTATTACATTTTTGAAATATATATATATATATATATATATGAAACATAAAGGACAATTAGTTATCTTCCCTCACCCGTAACATATTACCACATCCTTGATATGTGCACGATATGCACATATACATGTGTATGGCATTCAAATATAGACATGATACGTGCATTATATACAGATTCTTATGAGGTGATATTTAT
>JAVXUL010000010.1:10410168-10420505 GCA_035590515.1 Trichilia minutiflora | reverse complement strand
CCTACACCATAATCTTATCCAAGTCACATTCTTCAAGTTCTATACCCTCTCGTGCACAATCTAATCACAAGGATATGTACGAACTCTCTTGAGGGATTTATAATTATACCCAAATGTTAAGGGACGGGTTTCACAAAAAATATTGATCAACCATGAAATCGATCCTTAAATACTTTAAACAAACTAAGAAGTTAGATGCTCAGAGTTAAACATTTAGAGATATTCAAATTTTGACTTTTATTCAGATGTAGATAATAAAAAGTCTGTATTCAGATTAATTTTTGTATATAATAAAGTTGTCAGTTAAAAAAGTTATAAACAGATGACAATAGCAGCCTCTACCATAAAAGCTGAATATATTGTTATTTCAAAAGTAGAAAAGAAAGCTATTTAGATGCACAAGTTCATATCTGAACTAAGTGTAGTTATAAAAATGGCTTATCCGATAATCGTGTTTTGTGATAATAATCAACCTATTGCATAGGCAAAGAAACCAATAGCAGATCAGAAGTCTAAATATATTCATTATAAATATTATATTTTGAAAGAGTTTATTAAAACTGGAAAGATAATTAGATAAAAGATATCTTTAGTGAACAACATATGTAACCCACTGATTAAAGCAATAACACTAAAGTAGCTAGACTTTCATCCTAAGAAGATAGATGTGAAATATAATAGTATATACCTTAAAACTTATTCGTGTTGTCGATTTCAGGCATTTGATCTTGTAATATATTTTTATAAATAATAAAAGAAAGAGTTTTTTATTCACATACGTAAGCTATTTTATTATAGCATGTAATTATATAAAGTATATGTATTAATTATTCAGGTAATTTATTTAATCGCTAAATAAAATTATCAAAGATATTCTCTGGGTAAGTGGTATTGATTGGGATCTAGTAAGCATACTAAATGTGAATATCATGATATGATATTAATGGGGATAACAATAAGAGTCATGTCACAAGGGTATTAGTATGGATTAATAATTAAAAAATTATTTTTTAAATATGATCAAAGAATGATAAATCACATGGTAAGCATATAGTCAATAATTTATCGTAAGATTATATCAATATACGATATAATCCTTTGACATAAGATATCGTAGTTAGATTTTGTATAGATGTGCATAGTTTATGTGATATATAAGTACATAACAAGTCATGTTCTGTATAATAAAGCAGATTTGATTGTCCATTCTTCATATAAAAATTTAGATGATAGTTAAGATAGGATATGTTGGATCGATTGATTAGAATGAGAGTTTTTATTGACTCTATTCGGATTTGAGTTTCTAGACTAATGCTAATAAGTGTTTGAAATTAAAGTATTTAACCAAAACATTTTAATGTCATACAAAAGTATTTCGTAGTGACAAGTTCAAGAAATATTAATCGATGATTCATATAAATATAAAGTTTAGGATTTTAACATTCTCTGAGCTGTTACTCACTTCAAATTGGATAACAGAATAATATAACTTACATGCTACATACATTCAATGTAAGGTTTAATAAATAATTTTTTTATTGTAATTTAGGGATTATAGTGCATTACTAGATGTTAACTATGGTCACTGAACTTTCAAAAAGCTCAGAGCCGATAAGTTCAAAACACACTCACAGTTAACTTACAGTAAATCTTTATAATCACATCAATAACTTTATATATTTAGAAAGATTTCAGAAAGAAAAATATTATCTATATACAACTAGCACTTTTCGAAATACTATAGAGGCTGAATGATATATATATATATATAATATATTAAAGTATTAAAAAATTTATTATGTACTCAAATGTAATTTAATATAAATTACATAATTTTTGAGATAATATAAATTATCCAAGGGCTTATTTATAAAATCATTAAATCAAAAGACCAAAATCTAAATAAAATATTTGTTTAGGACATACAAAATATGATTATTATATTTAATCTAAGAATGAGTTTTCTTAATGATTAAGAAAAAGACCAAAAGATAAATAAGTATTTATTTAGATCCTTCTTACATAATTTGATTATTGTAAATTTGGACAAAGATATAATGTTTGTTTAATGGTTAAGATTTCAATTTTTGATAAGATCAAAAATGAACAAATCAAATTCTCTCCCTTATTAAGTTCGGCCATAGCTTCCTTGGTAGGACAATGACGTATATTAAAAAAATTTAATACTTTAAAGAGTTGTCGTCATCATATTACCTAGTTTGGAGATGGTAAAATTCTTTCCTAAACTTGATTTTTACATATTTATTGATATATATTCAAAGAAAGCATGAGATGTTAGATGGATTACAATTATTTTTGCATGTAATTAGATTAATAATTCTTCACTTTTTTTGATAAATTACTAAAAAAATTGAAATGATATTTTTTTAATAAATTATTAAGAAGGGAGAAGTAGCACTTTTCCTAACAAATTAATGAGAATAATAAAGTACTACTTTTTTCAATAAATCACCAAAAGAAGTAAAATAGTATTTTTATTGATAAATCACTTAGAGGTGTAAAATAACACTAATCAGAATTTCATCTTTAATCTTTCCTTGACAAATCACACAAAGGTATGAAGTGGTACTAACCAAAATCTCGTCCTTAATTTTTTTTTTTTTTACAAATCATTAAGATGAAAAAAACGATTATTTTTTTAACTTATTATTAATGAGTGGTCATGTTATTACTCCCCTACCCCAATTGCTAATAAGTACCCAAGAAATAAGTTGACTTGATTTTAGTCTCATCAGATGTTTTAATTATCAATTATTCTCCAAATTAATCTTTCTTTCTTCTTCTTCTTCTTTTTTTTTAACTTGGAACTCCGGTCTTGATCAGACCCTTCGGGTCTTTCAAGCAGTATCAAACCAGAACGGATCTAGCATCCTTACCCTTAGACATGGATCCGCGCTTAACTCAATTTATATAAAAATAATAATTAAGCTCATGATTGAATTCAAAACTTGTGAATAAGGATTATGTCATCTTATTATTGTGACTGCACTATTTGGGGCTCTCCAAAGTAATCATTAACAAGTAATCTATACAAAATAATTTATTCTAAAATCAAAAGTAAACAAACCTAGTTAGGTCAGGTTGTAAGATATCTTACCCATAATAGTCTATTGAGGAGCCGTTTAATATAACATATTTCCTTTTGAAGACATGCAATAAAACAACTTATAAGAATTCGAAAACATATATTTTTTAACACATTCAATGGAGCAACTCTTAAGAAGTCATTAAATAGTTTCACTCTCAAGTTTTAATTTATAAAACAATTATATAATATTGAGAGATAATTTTAAATATTAATGATAATATACATTAGATAAAAGAAATAAAATTATTATTTTATAAAATCAAGTGTACATCTTTTCTATTATTCATTTTTTAACTGTAGAATAACTTTAATTTATAAATTTAATTACTTAAAAAATGAACTGTACAAAATAAAACTAATGTTTGATTGATGGGTTTCATAGAAGTGAAACGTGGTATCCAAGTCCGCTGGTTTCCGGCAATGCCACGTATGTTCTGACCATTGAATAATTATATGGCAAACCACAACTCTCTAGATCACAGGACCAGTACAGACTTAACCACTACCCAATTAGATTCTGCCACGTCTGCACTTGACCATCGACAGTAAAAACGCCGCGTTAGCCGCTGCTTGTCAATAACACAAAACTGTTCAAAATTTTCTTTTTAACTTGTAAGCTGTAGCCAATGTCGCAACTCCCAGATATCACTCTCTTAGATTCCCTTACTTTCTCTCCCAATTTTCCCCTGAAAATCTACCACTAATACCCTCTCAACAATCCCAGAATTCCATCGAAAATTGAATTTTCGAAACAGTTTTCAGATCTCAAGATCAAGGTAAGGACTATTACTCTCTTTTGGTACCCAGTTGTGATCTGGGTTGGTTTTTATTTTGGGTTTCTCTTCGATACCATTTAATATAGTATGTAATAATATTGATTTTATCTTGAAAGAAGAAGTTAGTATTTGAGTTTTGATTGGTGCTAGTATTGGAATTGTACAACAATGGTACCTCCTAGAAGAAAGAAATGGACCGAGGCTGAAGAGAAAACCCTAATAGATAAGTATGGTGAGATGGTTGGAGATGGGACTATTGCAAAAATGAAAACTCGCGAAAAGAAATTTAAACCAATTGCTTTGTATGTGAATTGTGTTCATCATGCTCGTGATCCTATTGCTTTTCCTTGGCAATGGTCATGGAAAGATGTTTCTACCAAGGTGCAGAACATGAGGCACCAGTATTTATTAGTTAAACAAAAGATCAAGAAACCTGAATTGTCCGTTGATAATTCTGTAGCTGGGGAGTGTAACGGGGATGAATTTGATTGGGTTGAAGGGCGTACTCATTGGTCAAACTTTTTAAGGTATAAGGAGGTTTTTGGAGATGTAGTTGCATCGTCTAATAGTAATATCAATAATGGTAGTGATTTGATGCCGGTTGTTAATGAGGATAGGGAGAATGGTGGAGGATTTGAGGTTGTGGGGGATGGGATGGAGATTGCTGATTTTGGTCAAACTGGTCATTCTGCCGATGGGGATTTCCCTGCAATTGATGGAGGAGAGAATGGAGTGATGAGTTTGGATTTTGAGTATGGTGGTGATGAGGGCGAGGAGAATTTTAATGGTAATCATGGAAGCGTTAGGGGGGATGGGGATAATAGATTTACATTTGAAGAAATGGAGCCTAATGGTTCTAATTTGAAGAAAAAGAGAAAGATGTGTAAGGTGTTGGAGAAGAAGACATTGAGGTTTCTTGCAAACCAGTTAGGTCAATTGAGGGAAATGGGGGCTCGGTTTGAGCAGCGTGAAACAGAGAGGGAGAGGGAGAGGCAGAGGAGAGAAAATTTTCGGATAAAGCTTGAGCAGGAATGGGAACGCAAGTTGGAGGAGAGGGAGAAGGAGAGGGAAGAGAGAGAAAAGGCTAGGGAGACATTAAGGAGGCAAAGGATCCAAGAATGGGAAGCTATGGAGAAGGAGATTGAAGAGAGGGAAAGAAGAAGAAGAGATGAAGAGTTGATTCAGGAGAGGGAATGGGAGGAAAGGGTTAATAGGAAGAGGTTGGAATGGAAGAACAGGATTGATGAAATGTTAAGTCAACACCAGGCAGAAATGGGTCAGATGCAAGCGCGCATTCTTCATGAACAGCAAAACCTTACTAGCCAGTTGCTTGGCATTGTTTCCCAGTGGACTGGCCATCCTGCCGGGCTCTCTGACCATACTGGTGCTAGTAGCCATTATCTTTCACAAATGATGCAGAATTTGCATCATGTGAATGGAATGGTTCATGGAGACACTAGGGTTGAGGGAGATAATCAAGACGATCAATTCATTGTTGATGGATGATCTAATTCTTGCGACATTTTCATCTGCTTGATCAGCTGAAGTAATGAACAGTTATGGAGTGTTAACAATGGTCTGGAGAAGTGTAAAGGTCAGAGAATTTTTTAATGCTCTTATTGTGTTTTAAATAAGATATTATTGTACAATGATATGTCTAGTTAAAATTTTAGTCAATAAGGGATATATAGATTTCTTTATTTCAATTTTTGTTGTAACTATATTCGTTGAATATAAATTAAACTCAATTTAACCATATGGTGCCTCAATCTATGCATTTCTTTGTATCTTTCTTATTCTTGTTCCTTCTCTCTCTTACTTCGTTCAAGTATGTCGATTTACCAATAATAGAAAAGGAAATCTAAAATCAGCATCGATTGAGGAAACAACCTAATGAAAAATGAAGTTGACAACATGATCTAAGTAGCTTCCTTGATTAAACCAAGTTTGACTATTATAATGCACGGCAAGCAAATATTTTGAGCATGCTGAGTAAATGAATAAGACTCAACCTACAATTTTGAAGGCTAGTTTACAACTTTAATAGGAAGATTGGCATACTAGTCTGGGATTCACCATACCTTACTTATGCAGTTATCTCCTATAGTCTGAATTTAAAGGTGTCACAAACTAACATGTGAATGTAATGCCCTGTGCTTGGCTCGATGCATAAGTTCAAATCATGGCTGGCTAAAGGAAGAATAGTAAAATATCTATGAACCACATGATCTTGAATTCTACTTTCTTCAATTAAGTGTCTGTATAACCTTTGGCTTTTAGCATAACTCATTAAACTTGAAGTTTGTAAACCATTAAGGTTCTTCTATTACTGTTTCCAAGTTAAATGTCAGTTACTAGTTGAAAATTTTTTAATTTTTTATAGACGATGAGCCTCAGACACGTTTAAATGGCAATGGTATTGTTTCTGTTTCCTTTCACTAAGAAATTAAAAAATTTGCCATAAAATCCATCCAAAGTGACTCTTGGGCAGTCTTTTCTTCTGGATATTGAGGGTGGAACACATGGTAAACATCTCCAGGGAGTGTATGCTTTTCTGCCTTAATATCTTATCTCTTTTGTAGTTTTCATAATATTTTCTCATTTGTGTTATTGGTACAACTTCAGGCTTATTTTTCAATAGTAGTTTCTTGCCAAAACATTATAAACTTACTCACTTGTACCTCTTTCACGATTTTTTCTTTAATTCAACTGAACTTTCATGATACCTATATTCCTAGGGGACTGAGAGAACTACCCTGCTGCCGCTTTGCTTTGTACTACATGTACTTGTTCCCTTATGTGTGATCATTTATCTCCTTGGTTTTGTATCTTTCTTTATGACTTCTGTTGTACCGTTATCATGGGTTGCAAAATGTTATGAAATATATGGGTTTGATTTGTATATATAGAAGAAAACCAGTGTTCTAGTCTTAAACTAAATTTAGTTGAGTAGACAGCCTGAACAACTGCTGCCGAGGGGCCTCAAATGGGAATGGATATATTTGTGTCTATAAATTGTTCTTTCCTAATTAAAAGGCGCTCCTGCTTCTGATACTGTTAGGATTAAGCTTTAATCCTAACGAAAATGGATGAAAATAGAGATAAGAGGAAGAAAGAGGTAGGGAAATAGAGCAGAAATCTGGAGGAAGAGAAGAGAGAGAAGATTGATAGTATATTTCATTTCTGATATTCCCATACAATTCATACGTTATATAGATTGCATAACAAACAACCTACAGCTAATTATTCCTTTGGTCAGTTGGCAGGCACAGCTGTCCCTTCTGAATTCGTCTTTTAGTACAACTACTTATCATTGATAGCTTATCTATTTCTTTTTCTTTTCTTTCATATCTAATATATACCCTTAGACTTTCTCCGCGGACAACAGAGGTACCCTTCATGATTTTCCTCACAAATATTAAGGAAAGAAATTGTTTGATTTTATGTGTATGCATGAATTGCTTTTAACTTTATACTTAATTTGTAGTACATCCTTGATTTATTGTGTTCATTTCTTGGGCAGAGAAGATTATTTTGTATAAAATCTATTTCATATGCATACGGTAACAGGCTGGTGTCTGTTTTCATATCCCTTATTGAATAGCATCAAATAAAGTTGAAGCCTTCAAATACGTTTTCGATATTTTTCTTGATGATGACAAAGCTAAAGAGAACCCAACTTGTCTTCAAGCATCTGTCAAACCACCCCCTTCCCACTCGTCTTTGTGCGTCCGAAAATCGTCTGAAAATTACAGAATATATCTGTTATGGTGATGTGCGGCACTAGAAAGAAGAGTCGAATGAAAATTGCTCCTTCATTTTGTGTTAATGGTTTTTGTTTTCATGCTACAAAGTAATGACACTTATTGGACAGCGATGCGCATGTTGTTAGATTGTTTTTATTTTGTTGGTATTCTAATTTTTTATCAGGTTCTTTCATCAATATTATGGGATATAGACCAAACTCCTCCCCAACCTGGTGTCAATGAGATTTGAACCCCAAACCTTTGGAATTACCTCAAAAAATTTTAGCAGTTCAACTAGCACCAACAGTTAGTATTCTAATTAATCTACTTTTTCTCGTATGGTAATTTAAGATGTAGTTTGCATGATTTTTTATTGGAAAATAATGTGTTTTAGTGGTAGAACCAGGCAAAAACCAGATAGGAAAATATGCAGCACAAAATTTATAATATTGACAGCAATTCTCACTCTCTTTTTTTCATCTAGTCTTTCTATTTGTCATTTTTAAGAGTATGGTTGCTCAATTAGTTTCAACTTCTAATTGTTCAAGGCATCGTTGACAGTCTTTAAGTTACAAGAGGGAAGAAGAATAACCAAGGAGAGAAATGAAAAAAAAACCCTATGAAGTGAAATTTCTGCCTTGCTTTGTTAGTTTGCTCTTTGAGAGAAGTCAACTAGTAGAGAAGAATGAGAGGGCCAATAATTAATTTGAGATTAATTGGCACTGGATAGTAGCTCTGTAAGAGCTTCTTTTACTGTCGGATATGTGTCAAGCAAAGGGAAAGCAAGTCGAAATTGCCAAACGGTCAAGCACACACAAGCTTGATGAATGACTTGACACCGTGAAGAACAATTTATGAAGTCTAATTTCCAATCTTCAGCTTGACCATACTGTTGACTTCATCAATGTGGAATGTTGCATATGCAAATTTGGTAATCAATTTATAAACAGGAAACCCATTTTTTGAGCAGTATAACTAGCTTAGAACCTAGAGTCTTGCAGCCTCTTATCACTATAAATATGTGTGTATGAATGAATATTTGGACTCGTTAACCCACCAAAATGTATAGCTGTTCTATCAATCACCTTGCAAGATGGTGTCATCCATCTTCATTGTTCTACTTTTTTCTGAGAATGTGATGGAGAACTTTCAATTGCAACAGTGGGATGCGAGAAGGTTTGAGATTTTATCTAATTTTCTTATTTATTTATTTATGAATTTTTTTATTCTTTTTTTCAAGGCCGAGTATCTTTGGTTTGTATGAGATGGTGACACATAACTAAGTCGTTTTCTGATATGCTATGCATCCATGCATTACAGAGTAAAGACAGAAGAAACTTACAGAGTCAACATGGATGAGCTTGTGCCCAAAATTGTGACTTGACAACTGCAGGCTTTGGTGTAGAAAACTAAGAAAAGAATTTAATTAGAGGAGACCTTTGTATAAGTTGAAACGAGAAACTTTTATCCTGGTAAATTCCCTTCCAATATTAATCTTGGCGCTTTAAGTTTTTAGGTATATCTACATAAACTGTATGAACTGCATTGTGCACCCTTTCAAAAATCACCATTGACACAGATTGTGCCCATGCTTTTATTAATAATAATACAGTGATGTGGTAAGCCTTTCTGGTGAAGAAGATGATATTAAATTCTAAAAATAAGTAAGGGATTAAAAATATTTTAAAAATATTTTTAAAAAATATATATATTAAAATATGGATCTAATATTTTTTTTTTGTTCCATAATAATAAGTATTTTTATTTTATAAATTCAATGATAAATTTTTATTATAATATTTTATAAGTCAAACATTTAAGTGGAGAGAATAATTTTATTTCAATATTCAAGTCTAAGGGATTGTTTGTTTTTTGGGGTTGAAGTCTTAATTTGACTTACCATCATACATTGATTTAATTTAGTTTGTTTATTTTTATAATTTAAGTATGATTGTAAGACATAAATATCACAATAGAAAAAGTGAAAATTCTTTTAAAAAAAAAAAGATATCTCAATATTTACGTAATTTTTTTGTAGCAAAAATATCCACATTGACAAAAATAATTTGAATTATTTTACTATAATATTCGAACATTCACAATTTTTAATAATATAAAAATTGAAGGGTATTAACAGATACTTTCTTATAGGTTTGGAAAAACCATGTAAAAATAGACTTATATCAGAAAATCACACAGGCACCCCCTTCACATTTCCGTTAATTTCACTTTATCCGTCGTATAAATTTTGGAATATGTGCGGTAGCTTTTTGTAATTTGGTGTTTTGAAGGGGCGGTACAGTATTTTCATAAGATAACGATAAAACAAATTTAACAGAATTACAAGGGGTGTATCTGTGATTTTATTAATATATCTGCCGGTGGTTTCTCCAAACCAGAAGGAAGGTATTCGTTAATATCCAAAAGTGGAATTGACTTTAATAAAAATATCATTAATATATAATAGTAATGGATTATTTTATGTAAAAAAATTATTAAATTAGTATTAGTTAATTAATTAATATAAAATCCTCCAAAACCATATACCATGGAATAAAGTTTCTCTTCATCCTCCATATCTATCTACACAAACAAAATACAAAATTCATATGTTTGTAATAAATGAAGTCGAAGTTTAAATATATCAACTATTTATGAGTGTAGGTTGATGGTGATGAATTGAATCTCGTATATATGATTTAAGTA
>JAVXUL010000010.1:10399160-10410068 GCA_035590515.1 Trichilia minutiflora | reverse complement strand
AATATATAAATACATATATGTATATATATGATATATGATATGTATAAATACATACACAACAATATCTCTCTCATTTTCTTTTTATTAATAAATATATATATATATATATATATATATATATAAAATTTTATTTTATTTCTTTGTTATTATCCATTAATAAAGATTAATGAAAAAAGAAAACTTTTTCAAAAGCTTAGCCAATTGGATGCATCCATGTGTAATCCATTATATAACACTTGATTTTTTTTATTTATTAAAAAATTTCAACCAATTGAAAGCTAGTTTTGTGCCTTATACGTGGAATGCAATTTTGAAATTGGATGGGATTCATTTTGGCCTTCTTCTTCTTCTAAGATGGCTTCTTCTTCTTTTTGGCCTTCATTTTGGCCTTTTTCTTTTTCTTCTTTCTTGGGAGGACATTAGTATGGATTTTGTATTAGGGCTACCTAGGACTAGAAAAGATAGAGATGTAATTTTTGTTATAATTGATAGGTTTTCTAAGATGGAACACTTCATTGCATGTTATAAAACTGATAATTCTATGTATATTGCTGATTTGTTCTTTACCAATATTGTTCGGTTGCATGGTGTTCCTAAAACAATTATTAGTGATAGGGATGTCAAGTTTTTGTCACACTTTTTGGTATGTTCTTTGGGCTAAACTTGGAACCAAGTTGTTGTTATTTACTACTTGTCATCCTCAAACTGATGGTCAAACTGAAGTAGTTAATAGAACACTTGAACAACTATTGAGAATTATGGTACATTCTAATCTGAAATCTTGAAAAGATTGTTTGCCATTTGTTGAATTTGTTTATAATAGATGCATTCATTCATCTACTGGTTATTCACCGTTTGAAATAGTCTATGGTTTTAATCTTTTAACTCCATTAGATTTAATGCCTTTATCTTTGAAAGAAATTGTTGGTACAGATGACAAAAAGAAGGCAGATTTGGTGAAGTCCATTTATGAGAAAGCTAGAAATCAAATTGAGAAGAAGAACGAGCATTATACTGACCAAAAGAATAGGGGAAGGCGTACAATGCAATTTGAACTTAGAGATTGGGTTTGGGTGCATCTTTGCAAAGAGAGATTTCCATTCAAAAGGAAATCTAAGTTGGATACTAGAGGCGATGATCGATTCCAAATGTTGGAAAAGATCAATGACAACGCCTATAAGATTGATTTGTCGGGTGAGTATGAAGTTAGTGCTACTTTTAACATGTCAGATTTATCTCCTTTTGATGTTGTAGATTATCATTCGAGATCGAATGCTTTTTAGGAGAGGGGAAAAGCTAATAGAGAATTCAAAAGGATCTTTCCTCAACTTTCAGTCACCAATGGTACTGCCAACCCCTACTAAACTCAAGTGATAAAAGAGGTTTGTCACAACACCCTTGAAACACGTTTGCAATTCAAATTAGGACTAAAACCTAATCTTAGTTGACAAAATTTTCAAAAAACGTAATAAATAGGAAGATTCAATTCTGTTTAGTAAGTTTAAAACCAAATAAATATATTGAAACACCTTAACATATGATTAAGGAAGACAAGCTCACTTAAATCAAAGAAAGTTTCATTAAAAAAAAATATTTCCACCCTTTTTACAAAAACTAAATGCCTCCATATATAGACAAAGAATTACGTGAAGAAAAAAAAAGGTAAATAATTGCTTTCCTAATTTGAAAAGAAAACTAATAAAATCCTATCCTAACAAGGTTATTTGGTCAAAATAATGATTGATTCTTGAAACAGAATTCTTATTGAAAAGGAAAATAATAAATCCCTAAAAATTAAGCATGAATTCAGCCAAGATAAAGCAACTTGAATGTGGGCTAGAAGGAAACTACTTAAGGCCCCAGCAAACATAGATGGGCTAGTTATAATAAATGATGAAGCTAAACTCTTTGTTTATTTGATCAAGCCCATTATCTTCTTGATGTCCAACACACACAGATTAGGCTTGCAATTCTTCACCAATTTGGCTTAAGTAAGGTCATGGTCCAAAGACCCAATTAGATGCACTAACTTGAGTTCTTGAATCCTAATTTTTATAATGAATCATTAGATCTACCCAAACACTCTTGAACCTTGACTCCACAATGTAGCCCAATACAAGTTGAATTACGCGGTCTAACACTTGTTAAAACCATCTTTTGTATATAGCCTTGAATTATAGTTTTCAAATGCTTGATCATGCTTCTAGTAATTGGACCAAGCTTTAATGATGGGAATTCTTCTTGATTTGCCTTGATATATGGATCACCTACTATCAAGAAGGATAAAACATGTAAGTACGCAAATGTGGGATCTGAAGGATATCAGGAAAATGAAGCCAGTCGTTCCTTGTTAAACAGAAAAATAAGCTCTGTGATAGAATAAACTGTTTATACAAGAATATATTGTATAGATCCAAAGATGTATTGCCTATTGTGGTGTGATATCTGTATTAATGGGCTCCAGGCCCTTGCTAATTTAGCCAGAGCTCATGCCTATAACAAGTCCCACTGTTGGGCCTTTGGCCCATCCCTAGGCCGACAATGTGCTCGCCAATATAGGCATCATTTCCCCCTCTTTCCCTTTTTTATTTTTTTTCCTGTTGTTATGTCGTAATTATATATATGGCTCAATATAATGACACATAAATCCTTTTGTATAGTCTTCTTAAATCAAAGTTTCTTACACAATGTTAACATGGATTATAGAGTAATTTCATCATATCATGGATAAAAAGCCGAAGAACAATAGAATATATTCCTAGATGAATCATATGGGGTAGACAATGGCTCCCATAGCCCTACTAGGCCATGTGCCATTGAGGTTAGCAATGGCTCAATTTACAATATTTTGCACCAAGCAATAGTGCCTCTCATGCACGTATTTTTTACGTTTAACATTCAATATTTTCATAACACATTTTCATAACAGTGGTTAGTTTCATCGGTAGAAATGAGTTCTGGACTGTGTGATTAAGCGTACGATCTGAAATTTAATTTCTGAAGTGTCCTGTAATTTAAGAGGGAGATCGCAGTGATAGAATACCGTGCTAACCCTCCCCAAAATTAATCGAGGTGCGCATAAACTAACCCGGATATCTGAACTACAAAAAAATATATATATTTTCGTAACACTTTTTTAACGATTTCATCAAACTATCTTTCATGTATAATAATAAATATTATTTAACTTAACTTTTTTGGTTATATTTTTTTTTATAATTATAAATTCATCCCATGAATTCATCGTTTAAGCCAAAGATCAACTAAAACAAAATAATTTTACAATAATTTTAAATCAAAATATATTTAGATCACACAATAAATTTAAATAAAAATACTTGAATTACTCACTCTAAGATTCAAAATAAGTAAAAAATATGATTGTAAATGTGACGTTGATGTCAAACGACTATCGAAAAATCAAGAAAAAGTGACTTCCAGATTTTAAAGAACTTAAAGTTAAATTATAAGTTTATAGTATTTATTGTATTTCTTTTTATATATACTTAAGCGTATGATTGCATTTTTGATAATTAAGTAAATTTAAAAATATCTCTTTACGAGTTAAAATACTTTTAGAAACCAAACTATAATTGTTTCAAACTTTTTAAATTTTGAACAAAATTATAATATTTTCAAAAATTCAATTCAACTTTCTTAAATTGCATACTTGCATCTTAAGGTAGGATCGAAATTCTCTCAACAAGATTTCATTTGGTTGGTTAAGTTACTGTATTGCAAAAGAAAGTATATGCTTGATTCTTTGTTTGGTTGGACGATACGGATTGAGCAACTGAAATTAGATTTTTCAGTATAAAAAAAGTTATTTTGGTTCAAATTTAAAAGAAAAAAAAAGGGATATTTTTACTCAAAAACAATTATTAATGACAGAAAAAAAAAAAAAAAAAAGAGGTGGTCAGAAAAACAATTGTGACCTTCAACGTGAGTACGTGACTCGGGAGTGCAATTTTCCAAAAAAAATTAACTGTACAAAATAAAATGAATGTTGGATTGAAGACCACTTGAATCTGATCGTCCCACCTGTAATCTCACCACAACTCTCTAGATTAGAGGATCGGTACAGAATTTAATCATTACGCAATTAGACTCTGCCACGTTTGTCGCTTCAGGAGAAGCCCACTGGCCGTAGAATGCCGCGGTTACCGCCGCGTGTTAACAAGACAAAACGGCACAAATTCACTTTTTTAACTCTTTGTTCAGTTATCATTACTGTCTGTCAGGTATCACTCTCTTATATTCCCTCACTCCCCCAATTTTCCCCTGAAAATCTACCACTAAGAGCCTCTCAACTAACTCAGAATTCTATCCAAAATCGAAGTTTCGAAGCAGTTTTCAGATCTCAAGATCTTGGTAAGGACGATTACTCTCTTTTGGTACAGAACTTTGATCTGGGTTGGTTTTGATTTTGGGTTTCTCTTCGATGCCATATAATATAGTATGTGATAATTTTGATTTTATCTTCAAAAACGAAGTTAGTATTCGAATTTTGACTGGTGCTAATATTGGAATTGTACAACAATGGTGCCATCGAGAAGAAAGAAATGGACCGAGGCCGAAGAGAAAACCCTAATAGATAGGTATGGTGAGATGGTTGCAGATGGGACTATTGCGAAAATGAAAACCCGTGAAAAGAAATATAAACCAATTGCTTTGTATGTGAATTCTGTTCATCATATTCGTGATCCTATTGCTTTTCCTTGGCAATGGACATGGAAAGATGTTTCTACCAAGGTGCAGAACATGAGGCACCAGTATCTATTAGTAAAACAAAAAATCAAGAAACCTGAATTATCCGTCATTAATTCTGTAGCTGGGGAGTGTAACGGGGATGAATTTGATTGGGTTGAAGGGCGTACTCATTGGTCAAATTTTTTAAGGTATAAGGAAGTTTTTGGAGACGCAGCTGCATCATATAATAGTAATTTCAATAATGGTAGTGATTTAATGCCGGCTGTTAATGAGGATAGAGATAATGGTGGAGGATTTGTGGGGATGGGTGTAGGGAATGGAATGGAGATCGCTGATTTTGGACAAATAGGTCATTCTGCGGACAGGGATTTCCCTGCCATTGTTGGAGGAGAGAATGGAGTGATGAGCTTGGATTTTGAGTATGAGGCGGAGGGAAATTTTAATGGTAACCATGAAAGGGTTACAGGGAACGGGGATAATAGATTTGCGTTTGAAGAAGTGGAGCCTAATTGTTCTAATTTGAAGAAGAAGCGGAAGATGCTTAAGGTGTTGGGGAAGAAGACGTTGGGGTTTCTCACAAACCAGTTGGGTCAAATGAGGGAAATGGAGACTCGGTTTGAGCAACGCGAAGCAGAGAGAGAGCGGGAGAGGCACAGGAGAGAAAATTTTCGGATAAAGCTTGAGCAGGAATGGGAACGGAAGTTGGAGGAGAGGGAGAAGGAGAGGGAAGAGAGAACAAAGGTGAGGGAGACGTTAAAGAGGCAGAGGATCCAAGAATGGGAAGCTGTGGAGAAGGAGATTGAAGAGAGGGAAAGAAGAAGAAGAGATGCAGAGTTGATTCAGGAGAGGGAATGGAAGGAAAGAGTTAATAGGAAGAGGTCAGAATGCAAAAGGAGGATTGATGAAATGTTAAGTCAACACCGGGAAGCAATGGGTCAGATGCAAGCTCGCATTCTACATGAGCAGCAAAATCTTACTAGCCAGTTGCTAGGCATAGTTTCCCAGTGGACTGGCCATCCTACAGGGCTCTCTGACCATACTGGTGCTGGTAGCCACTATCTTTCACAAATGATGCAGAATTTGCACCATGTGAATGGAATGGTTCATGGAGACACTAGGGTCGAGGGAGACAATCAAGACGATCAATTCATTGTTGATGGATGATCTCACTCTTGCAATACTTTCATCTGCTTGATCAGCTAAGAAATGAACAGTTGTGAAGGAGCATTAACAGTGGTTTGGAGAAGTGTAAAGGTCAGAGAATTTTTCAATGATTTTATTGCACTTTAAATTAGATATGATTGTACACTGATCTGTCTGGTTCAAATTTTAGCCAGTAAGGTATATATAGATTTCTTTATTTCAATATTTGTTGTAACTATGTTTGTTGAATATAAGTTAAACCCAACTTTAACCATATGGTGCCACAATCTACACATTTCCTTGTACCTTTCTTGTTCTTTTTTCATTGCTCTCTTATTTTGTTAAAAATATACCAATGTACCAACAATAGAAAAGGAAATCTAAATCAACATCTATTGAGGAAATAAGTTGAAGAAAAATGAAGTTGATGACATAATCTAAGTAACGTTCTTGATTTAACTAATTTCCACAATTATGATGCATAGAAATCAATTGTTTTGAGCATGGTTAGTGTAAGGAAAATAATAAGTAAATTAATAAGGCTCATCCCATGTCTTTCAAGGCTCATTTACACCTTTAATAGGGGTGCATAGGCATACCATGAGATTCACACTTCATTATTTATGCAATTATCAGCTATGTCTGTATTTAAAGGAGTGTCACAAACTAACATGCAAATGCAATTCCTGGTGCTGGGCTCAATTGGTGTCACAGTTCAAATTATGGCTGGTTAAAGGAAGAAGGATGGCAAAATACCAATGAGCCAAATGATCTTGAATTCTTCTTTCTTAAAGTTTTTTATTAAACTTTGTCTTTTAACTTAACTCATTAAATGTCAAGTTTGTAAAAGTTTAAGGTTATTGATACTACCTTTTCCAAGTTAAACTTCAATTACAAGTCGAAAATTTTTAATTCTTATTGTAGATAATACTCAGACTTCTTTAAATGGCAATGTTAAGTTTACCTTAAAAGTCATCTTGCAGTGATTCTTGGGCAGTTTTTCCTTGTTCTGGAGAAATTGTGGCTGCAACGCCTGAAAACATCTTCAAGGGGTGCATGCTTTTCTGCATAATATCTTATCTCCTTTGTTTTTGGTACAACTATAGGTTTATTTTTCAATAGTAGCTTTGCAGTTAGCCATCATAAACTTATTCACTTGTCCCTCTTTTGTGATTTTTTTCTTCAACTCAACTGAACTTTTATGAAGCCTTGAGAACTACATTCCTGCCACATTGCTTTCTGTTATATGTACTCGTCCCCTTATGTGTGATCATTTATCTCCTTGGTTTTGGAACTTCTGTTATGACCTTTGTCATAATATGTTGCTGGGTTGAAAACATGTTAAGAAATATATAAGTTTGATTTGTATATATAAAAGAAAACTAGTGTTCCAGTCTTGAATTAAGTTTAGCAGAGTGGATGGCCTCAAGAACTAGCTGTCGAGGGGTGGCAAATATGAATTAAGAGATTTTCTTCTATAACTTGTTCTTTACACATTAAGACACTGTTGTTTTTTGTTAGTACCCTAGAAATCATTCGTATTGTCAGTTTCAAGGCATATGGTCTTATATTATAATTTTATAAAAAATAAAAGAAAGAGTTTTTTATTCATATATAAAAGTTGTTTCCTTTATTACATCATATACTTAAATAAAATATGCATGTGAATTATCCAGATAATTCATTTAATTATTAAATGAAATTATCAATTGTGTTCCTTATGCTAGTAGTATTGACTGGACAACAATATCAACTAATAGGCATATTGAATATCTCCAGTGAATATTATGAGATAATATTAATACGAGTGACAGTGAGAGTCATGTTATTAGGATATTAGTATAGATTAATCGTTAAAAAATTATTTTTTGAACTTGACCAAAAAATAATAAAGCATATGGCAAGCATATAATCAATAATTTATCGTAAGATTATACTGGTGTGCAATATAATCTTTCAACCTAAGACATCATAGTCGGATCTTGTATGGATGCAAATAGTTTATATGATGTACAAGTATGGGATTAGTTACGTCCTATATAATAAGGCCAATTTGTTTATAAGTTATTCATATATAAATTTGGATAATGATCAAGATGGGATCCATTGTCTCGATTGATTAGAATGGGAGTTTTCGTTGAGTCCATTCGAATTTGAGTTTATAAATAAAAGTTGATAAATATCTGAAACCAAAATCTTTGGTCAAAGCACTTTAATGTCATACGAAAAAGTTTCGTAGTGATGATTTTAAAGTTGAAAAATTAAATCTAAATTAAAAAGTTTAATTTAAAAAATCTCAAAAGGTTGATTTTAGAAAATTGCCCTTGGTAGATATTTATTGATCAAGTAAATTACATTATGGATAAATATTGAATTTAATTATCAAATAATTGATATTTATTGGATAAATATTAAATTAATTAAATACAAAAAATTAATAAATGTATATATACACACACATTTATTTTTCTTATTTGGAGGGACAAGGATGGAAAAATGAAAAATAAACTCTCTCTCCCAAGCATAATTCAGCCAAGTTTCTTCTTGTACTGGGATGGTGTAGATTGGAGGGGTTTCATAATTTTGAGACTCATCTTCATCAAATCAACTTGTTAAGAATAGGTAAAATCCTTTTCTTAGCTTATTTTTCATATATATATTGATATACTTTCAAAGAAAGTATGAGATGTTTGGAGATTACATTTGTTTTGCATGTTATCTATTTTTAAAATCCTTCACTCTAATACCCTTACACTTTCTCTGCAGAAAAATAGTATTCTTCATGAGTTATTGTGTTTCTTCACAAGTATGACGAACAGAAAGGGTTTGATTTGATGTATGTGTATGTGAATTGATTTGAACTTGTTTTATACTTAATGTGTAGTATATCATTGATTCATGGCGTTTGTTTCTGAAACAGAGAAAATTATTGTACAAAATCTGTTTCTTATGCATTACGGTAACAGGCTGGTGTCTGTTTCCATATCTCATATTGAATAGGGTCAAATAAAAGAATTAATCAACTTAAATGGGGCCACTTGGAAAAAGTTGAAGCTTTCATATACATTTTTTATATTTTTTAAACCCAAACTATCTTCAAGTATCTGTCAAACCACCAACTTCCATCTTGTCTTTGTGAAACAGAAAATTATAGAATATATCTGTTATGGTGACTGCGTAGCACTAGCAAGAAGAGTTAAATGACAATTGCTCTTCATTTTTATTGATGGTTTGTGCTTTTATGCTACGAAGTTGGAATGAAAAAATTAGAATACACAAAACAAGAGCAAATTATCTATCAACAAGAGCATTGTTGATAGATAATTTCCTCTTATTTTGTTGGTATTCTAATTTTTTCTCAATTTCTTTTTTCAACATTGCAGGAAATAAACCAAACCCCTCCTCAACCTGGTGCCAATGCCTTTGATATTACCCCAAAAACTTTTAGCTGTTGATTCAACTAGAACACACTGTGATATTCTAATTAAAGTACTTTTGCATATATGGTATTTTAATACGTAGTTTGCATGATTTTTTATTGGAATATAATTTATTTACGTGGTAGAACCAAGGCAAAAGCCAGATGAGAAAATGTGGAGTACAAAATTATAATATTGCAACAATTCTTGCTCTGACTTTTCCCCCTAGTCTTTCTATTTGTCATTTTTAGGAGTGTGGTCGCTCAATTGGATTTTACATTTGATTGTTCAAGGTGTCTGAGTTTTTAAGTTTTGAGAGGGAAGAAGAACAACCAAGGAGAGAAATGAAGAAAATAAATGAATAGTGTTCTGCCTCTCTTTGCTGGTTTGCATTTTGAGAGAAATCGACTAGTAGAGAAATTATTGTGGTGGTTTTATGATGTACGGAGAGAATAATTAAAAGGTAGGCTTCAATAGAAATTCCAGTCTATTTGTGTCTACTTATTTCCTCAACTCAGATAATATAAATTCTAAAATTTCTCTTTCCGCTAGATCTGTTCTTTCTGCATCTCTTAACCCAAGAACAAACCTAACAGTTTGAGATTTATTGTCTCTGGATGGTAGCTCTGAAAGAGCCTCTTTTACTGCTAGATATGTGTCAATCAAAGAGAAAGTAAGTTGAAATTACTCAACGCTTAAAGACACACCTAAGCCTGAGGAGTCACTTGACAACATCAAGAACAATTGATTATGGTTAATTTCCAACCATTAGTTTGACCATACTATAGACTTCGCTGCAGAAGTATGCAAATTTGGTAATCAAATTATAAACAGGAAAGCCATTGGTTTTGCCGTATAACTTGATTAGAACCGATGCCTTTTAGTCTCTATTTCCATAAATATGTGTGTAGGAATGAATATTTGAATTTGTTATTCCATTAAAATGTACAGCTGTTCCATCAATCACCTTGTCAAGATGGTGTCATCCATCTTCATGGTCCTAATTTCTACATTTTCGTCAATTTTTGCTTCTGTTGTGTTTTAAGAATGTCCTAGAGAACTTTCAATAGCAACAGTGGGATGCAAGAAGACGGTTTGAGATTTTTTCTACTTGTCTTATTTATTTATTTATGAATTTCTTATTTTCTCTTTCCGATGATAGCTTTTGTTTGGAGGATTACAGTTTAAAGATGAAGGAAACATACAGAATCTTTGAGAATGACCTTTTGCCTAAAATTGTCAGGCACTGAATTGGCAGTTGACAACTGCTGGTTTTTTAGGTAGAAAAGAATTCAATTAGAGAATTTTTTGGTGAGAACTTAGTACATCAAAATAAGAAAATTTATAAAATTAATTTTTTATTTAATTAAAAATATTATTTTCTTATTTAGTTAAGATTTCTTGTTTAATTAGGTTTCTAATTTTATTATTTAATTAAAAATATTATTTTCTTATTTAGTTAAGATTTCTTATTTAATTAGGTTTCTAATTTCCTTATTTAACTAGGATTATATTAGTTGTCTATATAAAAGCATGTTTTGTTAGGAGTGAATAGTAAAGTAAATAGTGATTTTGATAATAAATTGAGAGTTTTCTCTCTGTTCTTTTGAGAACTTATTTAGAACTTATCAAGAAT
>JAVXUL010000010.1:10360975-10382455 GCA_035590515.1 Trichilia minutiflora | reverse complement strand
TTAATTAGGTGGGTTAAACGAGCCGGCTCGCGAGTTAAACGAGCTGGCCTACTTAACCCGCGGGTTAAACGGATCGAGCCAAAAAAGCCCGCGAATTAAACGGGCCAATTTTTTTTGGTCCTAACCTACCTAAATACCGAGCCGAGCCGAGCCAACTCGCGAACCACTGACCCGTTTGACAGGTCTATCTAGGACTATACATGATTTGATTTGTTTTTTTTTTTTAAATAGAAAGAAATCCATTAAAACAAATCATCGAGTCAATTAATTAATGTTTAATTAATGTTGAAGTAATGATATACACGAAGGGACATCTAAACTGTTTTTAATTTTGAGGAAATGAAAAAGCATGTCTACCATTAATCCATTAGTTTTAAAACACAGTTAAAACTTAAACCCATATTTATTCTTTCATCTGCAACGACATGTTCTTACAAATTTTGTTTTTGTGATGTGATGTGATGTTTTGCATAAAGAACTTCCATCAACATCCTTCTTTTTATTTTATATACTGTATGGACATTATTTTTTAAATAATGTAACGAGTAATGAATGCAACGGATAAAATCATGAAGACAATTTACATCACTACAAAGATTGAAACAGGACTTACATAGACACGGGTAGCCAACTAGAAGAAAGTAGTTGTGTACATGAAAAAGGAACCATCGATCTCTGATCAAGAAACTAGATACATCGGAACAAGTAGTGTCTTGTTGTCATAGATTAGAGGAAAAGGAGCACCTTCTATGGTAATTGTATTGGTTCCAGGTTTACCTAAATAAAGCCTCTGGTCTTAGGTAGAAGCAGAGGAGATTCATCAACAACGTTGACAAGAATGACAAGAACAACAACGTGGACGATAAGAGAAGCAAGAAAACCAAAAGCAGAAAGATGACGGTTTTAAAATCACTTCAGAACAACCACCTGGATGGCAAGAGAAACAACAAGAGAAAGATGACGGATTTAAACTCACTTCAGAAAAACAACACGGATGGTATGAGAAGCAAGAAAAACAACAACAAAAGGATGATGGCTTTAAACTCACTTCAGACCAACATCATGGATGGCCAGAGAAGCAAGAAAAATGACAGCAAAAAGATGACGACTTTGAACTAATTTTATTCGGCTGTCGCTTTTGTGGCTGCTGCTTCTCATGATCCTCTGGCTTCACGGAAACACTTTCTATACTGTTGGGCAAACTGCAATAATCCAAAGTGAATTGCATCAATTATTTTAAAATGTATGCATAGCATTTTGTAATTGTTAATAAAAATCTAAGTTGAAAGTGCAAAATACAACAAATAAAAAGGACTTTATTTTATATGAGTATGTTGTCAATTATTAATTCTCAGTGCCTGACCAATACAGGAAGAGGGAAAGAGAAGCATACGGGGTAGAAGAGCGACAGCACCATCTTTTAAGGCTACAGTTCCAACAGTAGCAGAATGCCCAACTACAGTTAGAACAGTTGCAGCTTGGCCATCTAAAGTAGCAACTTGGCAGTGAACGGCAGCAGAACGCGCAGCTACAATTAGAACAGTAGCATGATGGCCATGCACTCTTCTTCCCTCTACACTTCTTTCTGCAGCAAAACAAGGGTACACATGCACAGTTCTTCTTCTTCTTCTTCTTTCTGCAACAAAAAGGTATTTTCCCCATCCAGAAAGCTCCAGGTCAGGAACTTCTATATGTTTATAGATATAAGTATCATATGCATGTGAAATTGGTAACCAGATCTGTTTTACTCACAACAGTCTAATACAGAGTGGTACATATATAGAAAAATTTCTTCAAGATATACAAATCCACTAGCGAAGTGTGCACGTAAAACTGCGAACGATAGAATGAACACAAAATGAACGCATAAAAGCAGATTATAGAAGTGTTTCTAAAGAGAACGGTATTCACTCACATTGGAAACGTAAATGAGCCAGTGCCGTCATTTGAATTGCCCGAGATTTGAGAAGGATTCTGCGCTACATTTGCAGCTGTTGCCTCTTCCTGACTTTGGTCTAACATGGGTTCTCTCATCACATCACTAACGCTGTGAACTGATGCCCCACTCTTTTCAAATTCAGCACCATCTTGATCAGTTCCCACCTCTGGAATGGTAACGCTATTGTTGAGCATGATGAACTCATCTGACTTGGGAAGTTCTCCGGACTTAAAGTGGTCTCTGGATAAACTATTATTGCCTATAGGAATGCTAAACAATGACTCGTTGGAAGCACCACTCCATTCTTCCTGTGTTGAGGATTTACTTATTTCAAAGACAGATGATGGAATCCTATTGGGGTCATGTTCTCCTGAGCGGTCCATTACTTGGGTTGGAGGAGATTGCATCGTTGGCATATCATGCATCAATGATTCATGATTGACCTGAGAAATTTGAGATGTTGATGTGGGACCTGGGGACCATTTATCTGGTGCTTTTGATTTGGAGGAGCTACTGGAAACATTAATTTCATTGCCTTTTGGTCCTGGTTGAGTAAATGATCCCAAGCTACATCCTGAATCCACTTGGAGGGGTTCTTCCAATGATGATGCTGAAGAAGGATAAGAAGAAAATGTTCTTAAAATTTTGATTAAGGAGACTAGATTAGTTTCGTGAAAATAGTGGCTAGATTCATTACCATATACTTACTGCTGTGGCTGCCATCAGAAACCGCAGTATGTGTTTCTAAAAGCTTACTGCTTTTATTCTCATAAACGGCATCTGGAGAAATCTCAAAAGGATTTATGCTTCTCTTTCCCTCACTAACTTGAGGTTTCCTATCGAAATGATCACTGCTTGCAGTCATACTGGTAACCTCAGGGGAAACTGTGTTGACTGCTTCCATTCCCCCAAATACATTACTAGATTATTTCTTCTTACATTCCTATCTTGCAAATCCATACCTGAAAAGTAGTAATGATTTTACGTTCTAACAGCTTCATGATTTACATTACAATTCCAAAGGAATGGCATGCACGGAACTGGAATAACAAAGGTGTGCAGAGAATACCCTTGCAATTTTCTGGAAATGATCCTCCAATACCATTGTAAAATTAAAATTGTCCCATAATGTAATAAATACATAGCTCATGAAGCATCTCGATACAACTGTTTGAAACTCTTGCAATTTCATTCCAGTTCCTCTAAATCTAGGAGATTTTTATCTGAAATCTCTTCAAAATAGCAAGTCGACATGTTTCCCTTTGAAAACAAAGTAGCCCCTATTTTCCTAATAGCTGAACTTGTAGTTGGGTAATTTGCAATCTCCATGTGCTAATTCACCAAGAATTACGACATCCAGATCTACCTAACCCCATAAATTTGCAAGAATTCAAGATCCCATTTCCATACCTAAAACTTTCTCGTAATAAGTAATTCCTAAACTTTTATTTATGATTTTTTTCTTTTCTTGTTTAAAATCACAGTTGTAATATACCAATCAACAATACCGATTTTAAATAAATCTTCAAATCGTGATTAAAAAATAGCGGGAAAAAGAGAGACTCACTTTTTCATTCAAAAGTCTTCTGTTTAATTCCAACAAATCCACCAGAAGAAACCCAACCGCTATCATCGACTAACCGGAAAGGGGCACCAGCAATCCATTCCTCCGCCTTTACCTATAAATTACATAACCCATATTTTAAAAAGAAGAAGAAGAAGAAAGGCGAAAACATATAAACAAGTGAAAAATTAGTGCAGAAGAAATAATAACTAAAATTAACAACCTATGTAGATTAACAACAACATGGCCTAGCTGAAATGGATGCTCTAATGTCTTTGAGAATAACCTTTTTTGTTGTATTTCTGATTCTGTCGAACAATTGGTGAAAATTTAGGAAACAGCTTAGGGTTTGATATGTGGGAGATATTATGATGCAAGGCACTGCGAGTCTTGCGGCGTTTATGATTCCTCTGTAACTAACTATGAACTGCGTTTCGCGCCTTCATCAACAGTTTCTCCGTCTTTGGAAAAGAGCACTATAGTAGGGCAATTTCGTATTTTACTTTTCTTAAACTGGACGTATGGTTGAGCGCCACGTCAAACATATTCTTATGATGTGGCATAGTGTTAATATACAAACGATAAAATTCTACGTAAACAAAATTATTTACTTGATTTTTGCCAGAACCAATACAGATTAATAAAATTTTGGTTTTCAGAAATTTAAACCGAATAGATTAATAAAAATTAATTCATTTAATTATTAATAATAATAAAGTGCACGTGCCATTCTTATTTTCTAGTTTTAAAAATTAAAATAAATTAATTTTTTAGTTTAGTTTGTAATTTAAAAATTATACCAAACCATTCAATTCAATTTTTTCAGTTTCTGAATTTATATTTTATGGCCACCCCTAAAAAAAATATTTATAAGTGGGCAACATGCTTCTAGAGTAGGAGATAATTTATCGATAATAGACTGTAAAGTAAAAATAAAAATTATTGTTGATAGTGAGACTACTTGCTTGAATTGTCATTTTAATTAAAATTTTTGAGGGAAGAGTGGGAAAAAAAAGGGCGTTTGATTTTAAACCCAAATTTCTAATCTAATATCTTTGTTTTAAAGATTAAGCCGTGGATCATTTAATTAGAGTTGTTAAATGAATAGGTGATTCGTAGATTAATTCTTTTAATTTATTATTTAAATATATTAGAACTAATAAAAAATAGTTCATTTAATTATAAATCGATTTGATTCAAATCATTTAACTTACCAATTAAACAGATTAATTTATTTAACTTATGAATTAATTCTTTTAATTAAAAAAATTAAATATAATTTTTTTGTATTTATATTTAGATGATCATTGATTATATTTGAATATTAATAATGATATTGAATTTATTATTTATTAATATTAAATAATATTAGATTTATTGATATAGAGATTTGAGATCATGTGTTTGAATTTATAATTATTGATAAAATTTTTATTGGACTTATTAAAATTTTTATATATTAAGTTATAATATAATTAGTTTATCTTGTATTTAGATTATGAATTTATTATTACTATTAACATATTGTATTTATTTATAACTAATGTATTTTATATATTTTTTAATTTTATATATTTTTAAATTTTAAATTCTTAAAATTAGTCCCCAAACTGACCTATTTTGGGTATTAGCCTATAAATTAGATTAGAGATGACAAAATATTAGCTTGTATAATAAATAAATTAACTCAACTTAATTCATTTAAGACCAATCTATAACAGACTGAATTGAACAAAGCCAGAATAATCCGTTTGACAAATTTACAATTACAATTACAATGATGTAAACCATATAAATTTTATAATTAAAAAGTCATAAATACCTCTCTATTTTGTATTAAATAAACAGCCATTAATTGTAAATAGTTTATTTTTCCATCACAATTTTTTTTTTATTTTGAGTTTTAAAATATTAATGACAGTATATTAATAAATCATTACATTAATTTTATTTCCAGCAAAATTTTTTATTTTTTTAATTTTACATACAGATGTTGCTAATTATAATTATTCGTTTGTGCTTTAATTTCTAAAATTTTTAAATTACAATTTTTGTTTCAACAATATTATTCATATTTTAATTTTGTTATCTACTGCTACTACCCTTGGAATTTTTTTTACCTATAAGGGCAGTCAAGTAATTTTCTAGTCAAATTTGGCGTAATTTTTAACAATATTTAAAAAAAAGCATATGCACGTGATCTAAAGGTTTCGTGGGCACTAGGCTTCGTATTTGTCTGCATCAAAATCTAGCATTTTCAGAAACCAATCTCGTTGAATGTGGCAAGGCTCTTTCAGATTCTGAGATCCAAACGGAAATTGATTTGCATTAGCAGCTATGGCGGGAGTGTCGTTGAAGTGCGGGGACTGTGGAGCTCTGTTGAAGTCCGTGCAGGAAGCTCAAGAGCACGCGGAGCTAACCTCTCACTCCAACTTCTCGGAATCCACCGAAGCTGTTCTCAATCTCGTTTGCTCTACTTGTGGAAAACCTTGCCGATCGAAAACAGTACTAATCCCATCATATACTTTGAGCTTAATATTACAATTTTCCTTTGTCTGTATGTGCAATTTGAATTGGACTAATTATGAGTGTAATTATAATATGGGTATTTGCATTTGAACCTTAATCGGGCATAATTCTGTTGTAAGGTTGCTGAATTTTTGGAATATGATAAGCGAACTTTCTGGGTTATTAGAATTGTGCGATCCTGTTTGTGAATATTTAAGTTTTTCTTTATTATTTTTAAAATATGTTGTTGTGAATCTGATTTTGGGTGCATTTGGGAGTGCTTGTGTAGAAATCAGAAAGTAGGAAAAATGGTAATTAATTGCTTTCCCAGAACCATTTTAAGTGTTTTTGGTACCTAAACTAGGCATCTTAAACGAAATTCTGTATGTTTTTGTTTACGTGGTTTGTGACTATTGTGTTTTGATTTTGTTTGATTGGGTAGGAAAGTGATTTGCATACGAAGAGAACTGGGCATGCAGATTTTGTCGATAAAACTTCAGAGGCTGCAAAACCAATAAGTTTAGAAGTTCCTAAAGAAACTGCTGTCTCCGGAGAGATTATGGATGTGGATGTGCATGGCAGTAGCCAGTCGGAAGGTACTGTCTCAATTGAGTATTTAATCTCTTTGGTCTGGCAGTGAACAAATGCCTTTGCTGTTCTGGGAGGATTTATTATTTGTTTGCATATTGTTGCTCTCTGAATTCCAATAAATATGCCTTTCCAGGAGTGAGCTTCATACCTAGGGCATGTTTGGTATAAGTATATTTTCAAATGTTAAAATACTTTAGATGAGAGTAGTGTGCTTTAATCTGAATTTCCTTAAGAAATCTTGTACATGCTTGTAGACAAGGGTGTCCTATCCTCTGATCGTTTCCCTCTCTGTCTGATATATTTCTTCTCGTAGTTTTACTTTTCCTGTCTCTCCAATTGCTTAAAGAGTAGCGTTATTGTTGAGTTACTGTCGTGAATAGTCCATCTCAGTCATTTATTATGTGGACAAATACTATGCTTGATATTAATTGTTTTGCTGCTTATATCATGGTCATCAGGTTTAGAAACATCAAGGTTCTCATGGGAAGTTTACCTTCATGTAGCAGTCTTTTCTGTTGAAGTTAGATGATTCTTGTGGGTTATTACTCATTCCTTTTTTTGCTTTTGAGTTATTAGTAATTTACTTTTTTATTTCTTTTGTAGAAATGGTTGTGCCTGAGGTTGACAAAAAGCTGCTTGAGGAACTAGAAGCAATGGGTTTCCCTACTGCACGGGCAACCCGGGCACTTCATTATTCTGGTGATGCTGCATTTTCAAGGGTTTTGTATGTTTGTCCATTTGGATAAGAGGAACCACTGATGATTTCATTTAACAGATGTTTTTTTTTTTTTTTATATTCTTACTTATATATTCAATATGAAGCTCATTTGTCAATTGTAACAATTTGCAGGGGGTCCATTTTGAAGTTCCTCTGCTTAAGTGGGAATGGACTTCCTCAATCATTTTATTTTTCTCTTGGGTTCTGTTCTTTGATAACTTTTTTTTTTCCCATTTCTTTCTATTTTATAAGACTCAACATACAATTCATAGAGAAGAGGAACCATGTTTATTGAGATTTGGAATATAAAAGACTTAGCCAATAAAGGAGAAGAAAGACAATAAATGTTTCCTCAACTACATCAACATTTTCATTTATCTTTTTCTTGATATATGTTTTGTTATTGATCATTTTGCCCACTTTCCTAATAGTTGATTAATAAGCTCTATTAAGTTTTGGAAATTGATTCATGCACTATAAGAATGTGTGCCTTTTAATGTTTTATTATAATAAAGGTTTAATGGACACTATTTAATGAGCGTTGGCTTCAAATTTTGTATTGCACTATGTGCATCTTTTGTATGGACTTTAGGCTAATTATGAGGTGTTTTTAGTTATTTTATTGTTATGTTTTCAATCTTCAGGTAATGCAGGTGTTGAGGCTGCTGTAAATTGGGTAGTTGATCATGAGAACGACCCAGATATAGATGAGATGCCTGTGGTATGATATCGATATTTTTTTTCTTGTGCATGATAATAATTTTTTAAATTATACTCATCTACAAAACTGGTAATACAACTTCCAAAAAACATAAATATTTAAGCATGTATCATCTTTAAGAAATTTTCTTTATACGAATAGTTAAATATCATCAACATAAATATAAATTACAGAACTTTACAAATTTATTCATTTTTCTCTATTCTTAACAACAAAAGGTGAATTAAGGTACTTGCATAAATAAAACATGCTGTATATTAATAAGATAATTATGACAGTATAATATCTATAAAATAAATAATTCATGCATGCAAATCAAATTCAATATACTTTAATGATAAAATATATTTTTTTGTATTCGCTTTTATTATCAAAGTGAGAAAAAAATTATTAAGATATTTTTATAAAATTTAAACAAATTTGCAAAGATAAAAAATAAATTACAAGAGAAGAAATGAAAACTGCAGTTAAAGTCTTTTTTAACCTATGTAGTAGAGGTGCAGTATGCAAGGCTGACAGACAACAAATTGCATTTCATTTAATGCTTTAAGTTATTTTGTTTTATTGACTTTTAAAATAGCAGACAGCGTCAACCATTAATCGAATGACTCACATTTGCTTGTTCGAATTTTAAAATTTTTTTGATGTGCGGACCAAAGATCGATTATGTATATTCATGTAGGTAGGTAGCTAGAGAGGGAGAGGGAATTGTACCATGTGGTAGCATTTCTTACCAAATAACATCTCTCACTATAGGCAGATATTGTAATAACTGCTTCTCATTGATCTAAATGTTGAATCAAGTTCATTCCTAATAACTGCAATCCTAAACAAATATCATAATCATAATCATAATAATATGGTTCATGAACTCACTATTTTATGTATAAGAAACTTGCATTTTGAGATTAATTTTTCTAGAATTGCTCCAATTTTCCCATTCACTTGAATCTTGGTGGATTCAATGAGTATATTTGAAGCATGGAGTTGAGTAGCTGGTTTTGTGATACATATGTGGTGTATTTGTGTGTTTTGTTTGTGTAAGGCTTAATCCTGTTGGGTTATTTGGGCTCAGGTACCTGCCAGCAGTGGTGTTGAGGCTGCTAAACCTTCTCTTACCCCAGAAGAAATCAAGCTCAAAGCTCAAGAACTTAGGTATTGCACATTTTAATGCAATCTCTTTCTTCAATGATGGACTTGGTCACCTGCTAATTGCTTACTTTGTGAATAAGTTAATGAATGCTATTTTCTACTGGTTCTTAACTGCATCATTTTTTGCCTTCTATCGCCATTTGTATAGGCTGGGGTGGTTTTAGTTTAGGTTCTAGGCTTGATCTTGCCTAAAGTAACCAAAAAACACAAACTGCCATTAGACTCTTGTTTCATGTTTAACCCATTGTTTAAGTGGCTAAATCTGTTTAAAGAAAATATATTTTGTGTTAATTTCTTTTACGGGGTTCTGGAAGTTTAATCTTGTTATCTTTTGATATTCTTAAACTTTTAATGTAAGTTTTCATATCTTGAGGGTTTTAAAGTATGTTAAAAATATATATTTTGAAGTACTAAAACTCATCCCCAGTATTTTAGGTTATGCTTTCTTTCTCTACTTTATATAACACTTATTCTCTACCTCCTATATCAATCTTTCCCATCGCTTAGCTACTGTTCTTGTAAATATTTTAAGGGAGCGAGCACGCAAGAAGAAAGAGGAAGAAGAAAGGAGAATGGAAAGAGAAAGGGAAAAGGTTCTTTTTAATTTTCTTTTTATTATGTTATGGTGACTTGCACTATCAACTACAAATACACAAATACATATTCAACAATTACTCTTATCTGTGCCTTCATATGACAATTGTAATGACTTACTTTTTTCCTCTTCTCTATGCATACTTCTCAGTTTTCATTGGCAGTGATCATATTAATCTATATAATTTCAATATATGCCTTATTCAGGACTGCATAATGTTGGACTTGGTTAGTATGTGCTGAGAACCTGAGGTTATTACTAATGCTTGTTTCAGTTGTTTGTGTTTTTCAGTTTTCATTTTTTCCCCCCCTTTCCTCTTAGTTCTTAATTAGGTCTGTGTTTTCCCTAATGTAATCACTGAAATTATGGATAGAGTGTAATGTTGAAAGAGGGAATATGTTATGTTGAGTTTGGCTCATGTTGATAGATAACTTCAATTTGGCTTGCTCTATCATGGTCTCATTCTTAAAAAATAGCAATGCCAGCTAATCCTGTAAAATGTAAGACTAGGGGACTATTCTCTGAGGTAAGAAGATAGCATGGTTCAAATCCCCTAACAGAAAAGTGGTTTCATTAATGTAGACTAATTTTATACGAGTTTTATTAAGCTCATTCTACACCTCAAATTTTCAGACAGAGTAGCATTTAGGTAGAGCTTTACTATGATGACTTTGAACACCGTTTTTTCTATTTTTAAAATTTTGAAGGATATGGATGAGTATGCTAACAGTGGGGAAGTATCCTTTCTAAGTTATATGTATAATTTAAACACAAATATAGTACATTTTTGGCAATAAAATTTTATACGCTGCTTGACTGTTATCTCCTGAAATAACAAATAAAATTTTACCTTTAAAGTTATTTTTCTGTATGGGTTGTATTGGGTTGTCTGTGGGGTTATATATTTAATGACATTTTGTGGGCTAACTAATGTTTATTTAGGGGTTCTTTGTCACTGAAGTAAATATAGGAGCCTGTTTTGAAATACATTCTCCTGTATCTGTGGTACTACAAATTTATTTGCTGTATTTGGCTAATTTGCTCTATTCTCTTCCTTTTAATAGGAAAGAATTCGAGTAGGCAAGGAGCTCCTAGAAGCAAAACGGATTGAGGAAGAAAATGAAAGAAAACGGTATGTCTTTATATAGTGTATTTTTCTTATTTTACTTCATTTTGCATTTGGTTTAATTCTAATACTGTATGACATTAAATGACTTTTTTTCATGTATTACTTGAATTCATTCTCCATTGTTATGAAAATTTTGATATGTACCAGTTTGTTGGCCCTGCGGAAAGCTGAGAAAGACGAGGAGAGAAGAGCTAGGGAAAAAATTCGTCAAAAATTGGAAGAAGACAAGGTTACTTCTACCTTCATTTCTTTTTTGTTTCATTCTCCAATTTGCAATTATTTTTTGCTTAGAGAAAGAGGGGTGTTCAAATATTACTTTGTATTAAGCGGGAAAAGACCTCACTAAATTATTATATCATGCAAGTAACCAATTATATGGGAGAGAAGTGCAGATACAAAATTTCAAATTTGTTCTTGTTAATAATCAGTATCTCATAAATTATTTCCATTTTACTTTTGGGATTGCCTACTATAGTTGTTTGAATCTATTTATGACCTGACAGGCAGAAAGGAGGAGGAGACTTGGATTACCACCTGAAGATCCTGCAACCCCAAAACCTTCAGCGCCTGTTGTGGAGGAGAAAAAAGTAGGATTCTTTTAGAAAAATTATTATGGACCCAATGAATGCTATTAAAAAATTTTCCAGATGTTCTTGGAAAATATTTATCTTTCTATTGTATAATTTGCAGAGTTCATTGCCTGTTAGACCTGCCACAAAGGTAGAGCAGATGAGAGAGTGTTTGCGATCTCTTAAGCAGAATCACAAGGTAAAATTATTTGGTACAATGCTTTTGATTATTGCTTGGTTATTAAAAATTCCCATTCAGTTAGTCATATTTGATGGCTTTCTAGTTACAATTTCTCAGTGTCATTTCTTGATTGTGCAAGTAAATGATTCGGAATTGTTATTGTCACTTCGACACTCTGTAATGGCTCAGTTCTAAATTATATGTTGCCAATTGCTTAAACTTAAAAATTCATAAACTTTGAGCTGATATTTGGAATGCATGATGTACATGGATAAAACATTTAGTCCAACAGTTGGTTTCATAGTATGCATTTGACAATACACATTTTGCAGCACTGCTAGTGTAACCACTTGTATATCAGGTGCTATAATCTCTCTATACTCTCTTTACTATCTATACACACATTTGCGTGCTCACATATGCGCCCACACTCTTGCACACCACCCGCACGAGGGTGAAAGGAATGAAACTAGTGTATGCAATTGATGATGTTGTATTTTATACCTTTTATTTTACATTCAAGTATAAGAGAATATTGATGAAGGTCTCCCTTGAACATTTGTAATGTCAGGCTTTGAGAACGTGTTCCTTTTTATCGTGTTTTTCATGTAAATATTCAAGGGCAGAAGTTTGTAAGTGGAGCTGACAAATAGCTTCTTTTTGACATTAAATTAAAAATCTGTGATTATGTTGTCTCGTAGATGATACTTGCTTTCATAAGGAAGAAATTGCTCTGTAAAAGTCAAATGAGTGTTTCTGGTTGCATCTTTAACCATATGAAATATTTTTACTTGGAACTATGCATATAATTATATAGATGTACAGATTGTAACATCTGTTTTGCCACTATTATCTTTTCCCTTTTTTTTCTTGTTTGTCCAATTTTCTGTTTTTGGGTCTCGGTAGATGGAGTAATCTTTAAGTTGGTTTGTGTTATATCCAGCCAGTTCACTTTGTTTTCTGTGGTTCTAGGATGATGATGCTAAAGTGAAGAGAGCATTCCAGACGCTTCTAACCTATATAGGAAACGTAGCAAAAAATCCTAATGAGGAGAAGTTCAGAAAGATCAGACTCAGTAACCAAACTTTTCAGGTGTGAAACTTTTGCAACTAATCATGATACCATTATAAGCAAAAGTAGATTTATGTTGGTCAATAATAAGATAATGCACAGTTGCAATGAGAATTTATCCCACAAATGACTATAAAATAACAAGAAACTGTTGAGGAAGGAAGCAGATTTGCCTCTTGATACTAACTTCACAATGCATAATTTCCTCCTTTCACTGGTTTTTATGGCATAAGCACCAACTTCCTCACCATTTCCTTACTCTATGGGAATCTTTGAAATTATCACTTCTTCCACAGATAGTTAAATATTGCGGAGTCATATCTCCCCTATCTATCATATTTTACCACTTTCACTGTCTTCTTTTTACACCATCTTTGTATCCTTCCCTCTTTGCTACCCACTGCCCGCCATCATGAAACAGCAGATCCACTATCATCATTACGCACACTTTCATTTTCCCGAACTTTCATTTTAAAGGTTTTCCTTGTTTAGTTTCCGTGGCCCAAATAAACTGGCATTATACTAGTTATGTAGGCGTTTAAATATTTGTTCCGATCCATCATCCTAAAGGAATCTTATGACTTTTTAAGTTTTGGGTTCTTCAAATAGTTGTCTGACCGACTATATCTGTCTCTATTTCTATCTACTTTCCACTGTTTTTGCATGTTGTCATTTTCTGTTGTGTTTAACAGGATAGAGTTGGTGCAATGAACGGTGGACTAGAGTTTCTCGAGCTATGTGGATTTGAGAAAATAGAAGGGGATGAGTTCTTGTTTCTACCCAGAGAGAAAGTAGACACGACTGTGCTCAATTCTGCAGGCTCTGAGCTGAACTCTGCAATAAATAATCCCTTTTTCGGAGTTCTATAAGTTGTTTTTGAAAAAACAAAAACAACTTGCCTTTTTCGCTGAAAATATTTCCAACTATCGTGAGATTTTCCCTTTTGTGTGTTAGCTGTAACGAAAGCAACTTACATATTGATGGAATTGGTTGTCAAAAACTGGATTGATATATCATATCATTCAGTTAAAAGTCATATGCAGGACTCCCGAGCTTTTGTGTAGAAGAAATGAAGAGACTCTGGAACTTAAAAAGAGTTGGAGAACTTTTTCTCAATTCTTGTTTTGTATGTTTTCAATAATTTTATACTCTGCAGGCTGCAGTGGCATTCTTCAAAATCGCCTAAACGTTCTTGAAATGTTGTGCTTAACTAATATTGTTACTAATTATGGAATATTTTACATTTTCCCCCCTCAAAATATAAATACTTTGTATATATGTGTGTATATATATATATATATATAATACTGTAGTATTCGTCAAATCAATTAAAATACTCTAATAAATATAAAAAACACAGAATTATGATCATGTAATAAATACTCTTTTCATATAATGTAATAAAATAATAATTTCTTAAATACGGGAATAAAAGGCCAATAATATTAATAAGAGTTTGTATAAATTATTGTGTACATAATATAATATTATTAATTAATAAAAATATAAAATTAATTTAATTGTTATTGATAAAAATTATAAAATAATTAATATTCTATTATTATGCAACATCAATTTGAAAAAATTTATTAGAATAAGATTTTAGTTAAACAATGAAATTAAAGTGGATTAGATCAAATGTGGTAGGGGCAATTTGTACAAATTTGGAAACATCAGTGATGGTTTTGAAATGAAAATAAAAAAAATATAGTGACTAAAGGATATATTTTCGAAAACATTAAGGATCAAAATAAAATTCTCAGTTGTTCCGGATTCGCGGGCAGCAAAAGATGCATGCTGCACCAAACCCCCCACCCACCCCTGAAATTTTGCTCTGGTCACTGGAACTATGATAAAATCATAAACTCGATATTGATTTTCCAATTTCAAATTTTGATTTCTCATCTGTTCTTTGTACAATGAGAATGCTAGTTATTCATCTTGCCTTCAGACCTACAACCAAAGCAAAGAAAACGAGGACAAGTGCAAAAACAAAGAGAAGTACTTTCCAATCTTCCAACTAAAACCCTAATTGAATCCTATTTCATATCTCTCATCCATTCTTCGAAAACTACGAAACAACTCCGTCAAATCCACGCTCAAATCCTTCTCCATAACCTCTGTTTGAGCAGCTACATTACTATCCAGTTGATATCCGCTGCATCTATGTTGAAATCAGTTGATTACTCGATCGCAATCTTTAATTGTTTACATGTATTCAATGCTTTGATTCATGGGCATGCCTTTTACGGAGTTGTGTTTCTCATTTTTAGACTTGCTTGCCCGTTTGTATTGAAATCAGTTGACAGTTTGTTTGTGAGAGGGCTCGGTAGAGCTCTACATTGTTTGATTGTGAAGTGTGGGTTTGAGTTGATGCGATTGTTCGGGATTCCTTGGTCGATATGTATGTAAAACTCAAACAAATACGGGTAACTTTGAAGGTGTTCGTCGAAAGTGCTGAGTTAAGTTAGAATGAGAATGTTTTCTTTTGGAATTTAATGATTAATGTGGGCGTGCTAAAGTGGGGGATATGGAGAAGGCAGTGGAGCTTTTTGAGGTGATACCTGAGAAGATTGTGGTTACATGGAATAGTTTGATAGATGCGTTTACGAGGAATGGGAATTTTAGGAAAGTGAGCTTTTCGATCAAATGCCTGAAAAGAATGTGATTGCTTGGACCACGATGATTAATGGATTTACGCTTAAAAGGCATTGACAGTGTTCTTTGAGATTCTGGATAAGGGTTTTAGAGCAAATGATCATACTATTTTTTTGCCTCTCTCAGCTTGTGCTAAACTTGGAGCTTTTGAAGCTGGAATACAGGGTTCACAATTATATTTCAAGCAAAAGTTTTAGTGAGAACGAAGCTATTGGAACTGCTTTGGTGAATATGTATGCAAAATGTGGGAATATTGAGACTGTAAGTTTGTTTTTTGGTGAGACAATACGGGGTTTGATGATCAATGGACATTATGAGCAAGCGATCCAATGCTTTAAACAGATGATGTATTCAGGCATATGATCTTGCAATGTGTAGTTTAAGCCCCCTTTATTTTTAGGTAATATTTTCTTTCTAATTTCTGATAATTAAACCAGATGGTTCTTCCTTTCCATACTAACTGCATGCTTGTATGCTGTGCTAGTAAACATAGCATTTAATTTCTTTGACAGCATGAGACTTGGTTACTTCATTGAGCCCTCTATGAAACTGCTGGAGCCTTTCTAAGGCTATTTTGGATATTTTACTATCGTTGTGAGCCATAGAAACACTAAAGAGCGCCCCCCTAGATCATGAAACCAGGAGGTATTGGCATCTTCCAAATGGATTTCAAAGCTTTAAATAGCAAGCCCACCCTACCTTATAGCGACGTCTTCTTGTCAAACATTTATGCAGCAGCAGGGAGATGGAAAGACTGTCAAGAGAGTGAGGACACTGATGCAAAATAGAAGTGTAGTGAAAGATCCGGAGTGTAGCTATATCGAGGTGGATGGCCAAGTGCATGGTTTTGTTGCTGGTGGTCATGGTCATTCACATGCAAATGAGATACTTGAAGTTAAAGGAAATACTGGTCGGTGCCACGAAAGCCGGATATAAGCTTGGAACTGAGGGGGTCCTTCCTAACACTGATGAAGAGAAGGAAACAACATTGGGAAGTCAAGTCATAGTGAAAAGTTCACTTGCTTTTCGGCTCATTCGAACTGCTCCAGGAGCAACTATTAGGATTGTGAAGAACCTTAGAGTCTGTGATTACTGTCAGTTTATGATGAATTATGCTCGTAAAATGAGCCAAAGGGAAATAGTCGTGAGGGATAAAAAACGATTCCATGGTAGAAATCAAACAAAAATATATCGATATCTTGAAATTTCTAATGCAACTTTCCATGCCTTGAAATTTAGTTTCACATCTTGTGCTTCGTTAGCAAATTGCATGAATATCCATTCTGGTTTCTTTTATAATCTCACAGGTTTAGGTTTGAATGTTTCATCTTTTGTACATGCAAATGCAAAAGTGTGCTGCTCATGCAACAACGTTCCAAATTCAAAGAAAAAGATAGAAAATTAGAAAAGACTAGTCCATGAACATGAGTATAATATATTGATTCAATAACAATATTAACAAATATTATCAATGGAGGGATGTTCTCTTCGTTAGCTATTGCACGTTGCATGCACGAATCAACGTTGCTTTCTCTTGTTCTTTAAAGGATTTGCTTATTTGATTGTTCATCTTTTGTCTTAATGTGAAAATAACACCATTCTTTGTGTTTTATAAAATTAATGAAAATTTTTCATCATTTATGAGAACCCTTAGTTATTGATCATTCTCAACCGCAAAACCCAAAAAATAACAACAGAGAACCAGAGAATAATAAGGTACCAAAGATAATCTTCAAGAACTTAAGAATCGTCATTGATCTCCTGATCTGAGAATTTTGTCCACTCCATTATAAGATGAACACTTCTTATGTCATTCCACCCTCAAATCTTTTCCATATTCCAAGATCCCAACGCTGTCTGCCAATCATCACTTCTTTCCAGTTGGGTTGCCAGACAAGGTTGGGATCATGGGTTGATGAATGAATTCGAGAGATGAATTCCACCGGACCACCGGCCACCATCTATTCCTTCCCAAGTAGCATATGCAGAAAATTTTCTAGCCTTCATATTCATACAATAAAGTAAAAAGAGAGCCAGGTTTGAGAATTACAAGTTCGGGTATTGACAGCAAGAGAAAAATCGGGGAGTCTAATCACACATTTTCGTTAAAGGAACAGAAAAACAGATCCAAATAGCTGAAAGGAAAGGGGTTTGATAATCTTCATTGGTTCGATCAAAGCCAAGGTATGCTTCTCGTTTTTCTTTCTTCTTAATAATGGAATGATTTTGTATGTATTTGTATGCATGATTGCCGTTTGCTTGAACCCAGGGAAAGGTTGTGAGCATTTTATTATACTACCATTTTGAAAGGCCATTTTAGTTCCCTTGTGTTTCATTCCCTGTGTCTATAAAAATGGTGGCAGGATTGTGAAATCTGGAATATGCAAATTGTTACATGAAACTTTAGCTTGATTGGATATTTATTCATGCATGAACGGAGTAATATGCTTACATTAAAAATCTTTGAAGATAAAAGAAATAATCTTTGATATGAATATAAATGTTTATTACGATGGTAATGGATTGAATTTGAAATATATAATTAGATATATTTTTTGAATTTAATTTTAATTAACTACTTGTTATTTAAATAAGATATTTGAATATTTAATATTTTTTCAGATTTAGTTAGACAAATTCCGTTTATCAATACGAAATTCTAATACTCCGAATTATCTAAAATATATATATATAATCCACCTTCATTAATCTTGAATACGTCTTACTTAATTCAAACAAAAAAAAAAAAAAAAAATAGGATGAAAAAAAAAAAGGCCATAAACTTGGCCAATGCATGAATCACTCACCCACATAACCACCATCACGCTGGCTCTTCGCTGGAGTTTTCTGCCAGGAAACCATTGTGGAGTTGCTGTTAGGTTGGCATTTGGTGGTAGAGAAAAAACCCTGTTTGTTTTGATCTTTGCCTTAATTACAAAATTAACCCAAATTAAAAAATTTTGTCAATTAAGCCCCTAGGAAAAAAAAAACTCTCAAAACAAGCAAAAATCTTAATAAATTACTATGAGTACCTGATGCTGATCCAACTAATTTTATTTAACAGCTAAATTTTATAAAATGTATAATTAACCATACCTCAAACTAAGGAAAAATCTTCTAAAATTCTTAATAATAATAAACAATAGGATGGGATGTGTATTTTATTGACTTTTCCTCTTTTAATTAAAATATTTTAAAATTTTTAATAAATAATAAACAACAAAATAAGTTGAGTATTTTATTGACTTCTTTTTTTAGTCAAAATTTTTTAAAAGTTTAATAAATAATAAATATCGAGATAGATCGAGAAGCATCTTATTAACTCCTTTGTCTTGATCAAATCCTTAATTAAATTAAAAAAATTCTTTAAAAAATTATAATAAATTATAAATATCAAGATGAGTTGATATCTTATTGATTCACTCTCTTTTGGTTAATATCTTAATTAAATTAATTTTTAAAAAAAACTTAATTAATCAATATCGAGATAGGCCAAATGTCCTGTTTATTCTCCCTCGTGTATTACATATTCTCAATTTTTATACATTTCAATTAATATATAACATGCATTATATATTTATTTCGTTTCAAATAAGTTTTAGTAAAAAAAAAATAAAACACGAATAGTTCAAAACTTATAGTTTAAAGCTTTATACAATTGGAGTTGTACGGTTGTCTTTATCATTGTCACACTACACTAAAAAAAAAAGTTTGAGAGTGATTTAACATAAAAAGTTAAAAACATGTTTGAAAATGAAAAAGACAGTGAAAAAAATGAAAGTATGAAAAAGATAATTCATTTAAAATTATATGATCTGAAGGTAAAATTGTTTAAAAAAATTATTTTTAATTAAATTTAAAAACATATTTTTAATCAAATTAATTTAAAAATTAGGAGTTAAAAAGATGATCATTTATGTCAATTTTTCATAATTAATTTGGACCCCGTATAGTCTTTTATATCATTGGCTTTTAACGATTTGCTGACACATAATATAAATAAAATTGTGGGTTGGAGATTTTATTATTCAATTAACTTTATAATTTATATTATTTAAAAATAAAAATATTAAATTTTAGATATTTAATATAAACAATTTGCAGAAGTATATTCAATTCCGGCCAATGCTTTCTCTTTTGCCACTCAACAATTATTTATCCTAATTTGTCACTTGAAAATTATTTTAACATTCAATTAACATGAAAAAAAATTCAAAATTTAACAGATGTGAAAAAAGAAATTTTATTTTTAAATTCAGCAAACTTAAAAAATAATTGATAAGGTTAATAATATTATACACGTATTGTTCTTATTGTATTTAATTTTTTTAATTAAATAAATATATGGTTGTAATGTACTTTTTTAGGTAATTTTTTTAGATATTTTTTAATTTTTCTTTGTTTTTTTTTCTTTGTTGACTAAGTCTGTAGTGGAATTGTCATAATTATGTGTTTTTCAAAAAAAAATTATGTTAAATAAAATGTGTTTGTTTATTTGTTCTTAATACATATCTTAATTTAATATATTTTTTACTCTTAAAAATAGTAAATTATGGAATTAATTGAGCAACAAAATGTCAGCCTTACAAATAATATTAAAACTTAAAAATAATATTAATTATTTATTTTGTTTTTAAAACAAAAAAGAAAAATAGAAAAAAAAGGCTAAAATGCAAAGAATATTGGTTCTATTATATAAATGTATCTAGAAATAGATGGTGTATTGAATTAATAATAAAATACGAAGAATATTGGTCCCATTATATAAGTGTATCCAGAAATGTATGGTGTATTGAATTAATAATAAACCTTTTAACGAAAGATATATATAAATAAGAAGTATTTGAGATCTTCAAGTCTTTCGATCTCATTTTAGACAGTTACACCATCAAAGAAAGGCTGAAAAAGGGTTAAATTTTATTAATTTAGATACTTTTGTAGATTGTATTAAAAAAAATAAATTAAGAAGTTTAAGAAGGGGATCAAAAGTGAGCTTTAATATATTAGAGATTATATATAGAGATATTTGTTGTCCAGTCATAAACCTAAATAGTTTAAAATATTTTATCTATTTTATAGAGAATTATTTACGATATATATATATATCTTTACTTGTTGCATAACAAGAATGAAGTATTAGACACTTTTAAGGTTTTTAATATCGAAGCAGAGAAACAATGTAATAAACAAATTAATATTCTGAGATTAAATAGAGATTGAGTATTTTATAGTAGATGTATTGGGGATACACAAACATCTGATCCTTTTTTTCGATATACTATATCTGATTTTTCATATTAGAATGGTGTGTGGCATTTAATTCATGATATTATCTCTTTATTTGAATTTATAGAAAATATTATGGATTAAGAGTTTCATTTTGAAGTTTAAGTTATGGATTTTATTTCTAAGTCGTTAATATTATATTATGATAATTTAACTACAATTTTTATAGTTAAGAATAATAAAAATAATCGTTAAAGTAAATATATCAAAATTAAATATTTAGTCATAAGAAAACATATTAAAGATTCAGCTATGGTTATTGAATATGTTAACACTGAATTTATAATTATTAATCTTTTAATTAAAGGTATGCTTTAATTGAAATTTAAGAATTATATAGATAGAACAGTTATTAAAATTTAAGATCATGTAGATGAAATATATATTAAAATTTAAGAATTATATAGATAAAATAGGACTTAATTCTCTTATATAATTCTGTTGTAAGAATAAATATAATGAAACTATATTTATGAAGTTTGTTCATATTTGATTTATCAAGTATACATATGTATTATGAGAAATATCATTAAATTTAAATTTAAAATAAATATAAGGTTTATTTACGGTAAGATAGTAAGTATTTAAGAAATATAATCTATTATTATATATGAAAGATAATGCTTAATATTTTAAAGATGTATTGCCATAATTCTTGTATTTTATTTATTATTAAAGTAAATGATAGAATACATAACGTAGATGTATGTCCTATATTATTACACCCGTGTTTGTACCTCAAGGGCATATTTGTAACTTCATTATATTTTCTATTCATGCTTTTGTATTCATCGTGCA
>JAVXUL010000010.1:10341532-10360875 GCA_035590515.1 Trichilia minutiflora | reverse complement strand
ACGGACCGGCACGCACGGCCCGGCCCGGCACGGCCCGACACGCACGGCCCGGCCCGGCCCGGCACGCACAGTAACAACATTAACGGGTCGTACCGGGCCGTTCCTTATTTTCGCGGGCCGGGCCTGGCACGGCACGGTTACTGTGCGTGCCTGAGTCCGGCACGGCCTATAGGCCCGTCCGGGCTTCCATTTCGCGTGCCGTGCCAGCACGGCACGGCACGATTGCCACCTCTAGTCATCTGTGTTAATTTGCTAAGTTTAAATCGGGAATTTTATTCACGCATTTTATTGTGTTCTTTGATTAATGTGTAATATGCTGATTGGCCCTTCAAATTCTTTAAGTAACCGCTCCGTCACTCTACTCCTCGAATGATCCTTTCTCTGTCTGTCTTGCTTTGCTCTCGCGACCGGCGGAAAACGGAGCCAGAAAGTAAAAATTAAAAAAAAAAACTTAAAAAAAAAGAAGAGAGAAACCCTAAAATCGGAAACGTATAAAATCGGATCTATACAGAAATCGGAAAATCAAATGGTGAAGAAAAAAGTACCGGATTGGCTCAACAGTTCTCTCTGGTCAAGCACTCCTCCTGCGAACGACGATCGCCTCCAACGATACTCCCCCAAACGAAGCACCACCAACACGGCGGAGCCACTCGTAGCCGTCGCTGCTCCGTCTACTCCCACTCTTGTTCCCGCCCCTGCTCCTCCAACTCCTGTCGTTGTTTCGATACGACAGGAGCCACAGAAACCTCGAGTCATAGAAAATGACAGCAGTAATAGCAATAGCGATATAAACGATGATGAAAATGGGAGCTTTGTTCAGTCTCAGCTCTTGTCCGAGGTTTACCACTTTCAGTTATTGATACTATTTTAAGTATTTTTTATCATTCTTTCTATTTTTATTTGTAATTGTTTGATTTTTGTTTTCAGAAGTGTAATTTCCTTTTTCATCTGCAGTTATCGAAGAAAGTGATAAATATGAGAGAATTGCGAAGGATAGCAACTCAAGGTTTACCTGATGGTGGTGGCATTCGGTCTACAATCTGGAAGGTATTTTACAGTTCTTTATTCACCAGTGGATGCTCATTATTCATTTTTTGCCTGGTTATTAATGTTAAAGATTCAATTTTCAGCTAAATTTATCGACTTTTGCAGTTGTTACTGGGTTATCTACCACCGGATCGTGCTCTTTGGTCATCCGAATTAGCTAAGAAGAGGTCTCAGTACAAGCATTTTAAGGAGGATCTTTTGATGAATCCTGTAAGCTTTTTTTTTTCCTTTTTTTCTATGTATTCTTTAGATGCTATTTTGGTTTACGGGGATGAGCCTGAACCACAAATTGTAGGGATTCCATGGAATATGAACTAGTAATAGCTGGTACCAAAATAGTTACATAATAACACCAGTGGTGATTTGTGGATTTCTAGTTTCTTTCTTGCTTTAGTGCATTTGTGCCTTTAGTCATCGTCAATATTCAGGTTTTAAGCAACCTTGAACTTGCAGTTACAAACCTTTTTGCATTTGGGTGTAATCTCTTAGGAGGTAGTATTCATTGATAGAAATTTCATTTTCAGTTTTTTAAGCAATAGGATTACCCATCAGCTTTTCTTCTTTAAGGTCAGAGGCAACACGTGTAGAAACTTGGTCATTATCATGTCTCTGTCTTCAAATCATCTCATACATTCTGTTACATTAACTTGTTAGCTTTTTTCTTTTTAAATTTTTGGGATTTCTAAATGTTTTTGTGGCTAATCAGTCAGAAATCACCAGGAGGTTGGAAAAATGCACAAATGTTGATAATGATGATGCAAAATGTGAAGGCAGTGGTATGCTCATGAGGTCTGAAATAACTCACGGGGAGCATCCTTTGAGTCTTGGGAAGACCAGCATCTGGAATCAGTTCTTTCAGGTATCAGCTGTACTGCAGCTAAGAATCAGAGTTAAATTCTTTAGTTGATCCATATTATTTTTCTCATGTAATAATTTCAGATTTGGTTGATTTTTCCTGGGCATGATTTATCAATGTTTTCTGTGTTGTAATTAGAGATATTTGACCCATCTTATTGGTTTTATTCAATAAATTGAGATTTAGCTTTACTTTGTAGTCTTTCATAAGAGATATTGTAGGCATGCATGATTTACCCATGGTTTGTAGACAAATAGTGCCTTCCATTTTTCCACTGCAATATGATTTTCTAAATCTTTGTAAAATACATGATGAGTGGAGATCTACACTTGGCTTTGACTTGTAGTCAAATATTTTAATATTGTAGCTTGCACTTTGGCGATCAATGGTGATTGGTCTGCCATATGAAGTGGAAATCTTAGTGATTTGTACTGTTGTAAAGTAATTTAATATTGCAAGCCGATGCATGTGTGCCTTGAAAAATATCTGACTCCAACATTTACATCGTGTAGGATGCAGAAATAATGGAACAAATTGATCGAGATGTGAAGCGCACTCATCCAGACATGCATTTTTTCTCTGGTGATTCACCTTTTGCAAAATCTAATCAGGTGCACTGCTGTTTTTGGGATCAAAATTTTAACTAAAATGCAAGCTCCTATGCTGACTCGTCTGTGTCTTTCATCTTCAGGAGGCTTTGAAGAACATATTAATTGTATTTGCAAAGTTAAATCCTGGTATTAGATATGTTCAAGGGATGAATGAAATTTTGGCACCTCTATTCTACGTATTCAGAAATGACCCAGATGAGGAATTTGCGGTAAGCACAATTCATTTATTCTTGATTTCTGTTTTGTATTTAATAACGTCTTCTTCTTGGTTAACAGCAATGAATCTTTGTTATGTTTCTCCAGATTCACAGTTTTGAATTTAAACTAATCTGCTCTAGTTTATGAGGAAAAAATTTATAAAGTAATTCAGGCATTCAACATACATAATTGAATTATTAATTTTTTTTAATAAATGTTCAGTCCATAACCATTTCAATTACACTACATCAAGGGATGCTAGTCTTTACACTTTTGACTGTGCTCTGGAGATAAATGGATATGAATATTGCCATATCTGTATCCGTATCCGTTTTTCAATCTGTTATCCATATTCGTGTCCGTATCTATTTTTTTTTTTATCTATATTGGCATCCTATATCCACAAAAAAATATGGATATTCGTATCTGTATGGATATCTGTAGCTATTTATTTTTGTTTTAATAATTTTTCGTAATTAGCAACTTTAAATACTTTAAATTTCGTTTTCCTAACTTACAATCTATGGAAACCCATACTTATCCATGGATAATATTTCAGTGATGGTAGTTTTTCTTTGTGCCTGCAAAAATATTAGTGATCGTGATCATTGCTTCTATTAACCTTTTTCCATACCATTTATTTGAGTTTCCTCGTTGGCATTTTAAAATCTTGTTTTATCCTGCATTTTCTGTTTTGCTCCTCTCCCAGAATTTGAAATTCATATGTATGCCAAATTAAAAAAGGCAAGGGTTTTGAAAAATAAAACATATATAGAAATCTTCTACCTGTTAAGTGTTTTTAACATCCAATAACTCTGAACTACTTTTAGTATGATATTTATTTTTGAAAGAAAAAAAAGTAGAATCCCATGCAGTACGGTATTCATGTCTGTCACACGATATGATACAAAGCAGTTTAAACTACAAGAAAAACGGAGAGAAGAACTTAAACCGTAGGCATGCTGTATCAGTCATATTTTAATCCAAGTCAGTCACTAGCAATTATTACTTTATTTCTTTATTTTATTGTTAGAAATATGCTATAATGAAGGAAGAGTCGTGGTGTCTAACGGGCCCGAACCGGTTCGACGGTTCCATGAAATTGGAACCGGATCGGACCGAAAGCTTAAACGGGCCGGGCCGGTTCGAAGGTTCCAATTTCATGGAACCGGACCGGAATCGGAAGTAGAACAGTAACGGGCCGGGCCGATTCGTCAGACGGTTCCAGTTCCGGTTCGATTCCGGTTTCGATTCCGGTTTTATTAATTTTTTAATTTATAAAAATATTTAAATTAAAAATTTTTTTTAAAAAAAATTGACCCGGGTTGAACTGGCGGTCCGAGCCGGTTCAACCCGTCAGTTTGGAACCGCCGGTTCAACCCGGTGCCAAATAGACGGGCCCGAAACGGTTCCAAGCCGGTTCCGGTCCGGTTTCTCGTTTCCGGAATTCCAGAACCGGCCCAGACCGTTTATATTGGCCCGAAACCGACCCGAACCGTTTATATTGGCCAACCCGGCCCGTTAGACAGCTCTAAGGAAGACAAATAAGTCTTCTGTATTCAAATAAGTGCTTGCCTTTGTGATTTTCTTACGGAAAGCCTTTTCTTTGGATGCAGCAACATTGGAGTGGATATATCCCATTAAAAACTAACATTTGGATATTAGCATAAGACTTAATGGATAACAGCTTGGAATTAATATGGATCAGATTATTGGCACCATGAATTCATGATTAGAAGTCATCGTGCCACTTGTAATTTGTATACTTCTGGTATATGTATTTATCATTTTCTGATTTAAGTCATGCAGGCCTCAGCTGAAGCAGACACATTCTTTTGTTTTGTTGAGTTGTTGAGTGGATTACGGGATAATTTCTGTCAGCAACTCGATAACAGTGTTATGGGAATCCGATCTACAATCACAAGACTGTCACAGCTTCTGAAAGAACATGATGAAGAGCTTTGGCGTCACCTTGAGGTCACAACCAAAGTAAGATTTAATTTGAATTATAAGTTCTGCTGCATTTTAATACTTTCTTGGTCTTTTTCTCTTCAACAAATTTGTTGACAAATTATATAAGTCTTAGGTAACAATTTAGCAGGTTCCTCCGAAAATTAGAGTACCTTCTAGTTAAAAGCCATGTTATTTATTTAGAATGAAGTCTTTGATACCTCTCTTCTTTTGTGGATATCGATGGCTTTGTTTCTGATAGTTTCTATTTTTGGATATTGTTAGAACGCATTTTGTTTACCTGGGCCAGATTTTTTGTTTATGGGTTCACTTTTTGGTCAATTTCCTTTTCCTTTAATACAAATTTCACAGTTTCCTGGTGAGGTGTCAAATTATATGCTGACATCATGGTTGTTTATTGGATGTGACTAATGATATGATACTCTTTTCTGTTTAATTCAGGTCCTTAAGTGTTAGTTTTTTCATTAATTTCTGCACTGCAACTAGGATTTTCTGAGAGACTTAAGGATATTTAAAGCTAGCTTTCGTCATTTTCGAAACTTCTGACAATAATTTTGTTTATTGGTCACTTATACTTTCTAATGCCTCGCTGATCTGTCTTGAACAATGACAGGTCAATCCCCAATTCTATGCATTCAGGTGGATTACTCTCCTCTTGACTCAGGAATTCAATTTTGCAGACAGCCTTCACATTTGGGACATACTTCTAAGTGACCCTGAAGGCACCCAGGTAGGATTGAAGATTATTTATTCTATATTCTTCTGTTTAAGCTTGTTGATTTTAAATAATGGAAAGATGTTCTGTATCCGGAGCACTGAAGTGTGCATGCCAAGAGTAATAATTGACCCTTTATGATAATACTAATTGCCCACAAAACCATAATTTCTTATTTCTCTGTCTTTGTGTGCACATGGGCACTTGGCTCATGGGCATGCGTCTCTCGCAGAATTGCTACAAACATGAGTTTGTGGAAGTTTGTTTTGAGCCACCTGTATATATACTTAACTGTTTAAATACTGCTTTGAATTTCCAATTTGGTTATCAAATCTGTTGACAGATTGACAGATTAAATTTTGAGACAAATGAAAAGCACCAAATCTAAGAACCAATCAATCTATTGCAGGAGACTTTACTTAGGGTATGCTGTGCAATGCTTATTCTCATCCGGAGGCGCCTGCTAGCAGGAGATTTCACCTCTAATCTCAAGCTGCTCCAAAATTATCCTCCGACAAACATCAACCATCTGCTCTATGTCGCAAACAAGTTGCGTACCTCAGGCTAATCTTTCAAACCTTTTGTTTTCTTTTACCATTTGTCTTCTTTGCTTCTCATTTTTTTGCCCTTTTTTCTGATCTCCATTTAATGTTTGTATATTACTGGGATGTAAATGTTGGTTTATAGTAGTGGCTAACATGCAGGTTTATGTTCCCTTTGTTTTCTCTTAATGCTAATTGTTTTTTCTTCATGTTCATGGAAATGAGATTTCTTTTATTCAAGGGTTGTTTAATTGGTGATTGACAACGACAGTTGCCGTTTAGTAATCTTATGTCATACCTGCTCTTTGTTCTTGTATGTGAATTTTTCAGATGTTTTATTTATGTTTGACACTTGGCATATTGTTCATTGAGAGTTCTAAGTATCAAAATGCCAAATTATTTAGAGTTTGTTTGGGGTAATTTTTTAAATGCTTAAAAGCTAGGTTTTACTTCTCTTAAAAAAAAAGAGATTTTAAAATTAAGATAAGACTTTTCTCTAAAATTGTTTGGGATAATAAATAAAATAATTTCTTTTTTTAATTAAAATTATCATAAAGGGTATTTGATTTAGTTAAAACAAAATATTTGAAAGAATGAGTTAAGAAGAATATTTTTGGAATAAAACAAATATTATCTGTGCATTTAATGAGAAGAGAAAAAAAAGCTCTTCTTTCTCAGTTTTTTTTTTAAAAAAAAATTTTATACTTTAAATGCAAAATGATTTTTTATAAAAGATTTTTTTATTTTTATTTGTTTGACTTAGTTTTTAATAAAAAAATGTTGAGAAATACTAAAAAAATTAAGTCAAACAGGCCCTTAATCAATAATACTAGAAATACAAATTTTCAGCACTAACTAATGTAATAGTTGATATGATACAGTTATATGATTTTTTTTCACCTGCCATAAAAATGTGAAACATCTAGCAGTAATATAACTCTCTGTATTTACTATTACTCATTATTTTATACCGACTGTTATGTGAATTTTATGAAATGTTACATTATGTTTGATGCTTATTGTTGCTGTTAATTAACCATCATTAACACGAGTTTTCTCTCTTTAACTGAAATGTAGCCGATGCCTCCTGGGCATTCTCTTTCACAGTTCCTATTGAGCTGTGGTATGTGTCTATAAACTCAAGCAGTTTGGTTCAAATTTTGGAGCCTTGAAAATATAATCAGGTTTAAGTGCTGATCTTGCCTGTGTTTTTTCCTATCCAATAATGCTGATGGTTTTAAAAATACGTTTCAAATAATATGATGAGTAACTAGCATTTATTAAATAGTGAGTTTTTATAATTTACCGAATTATTTATAATACTTTTTTGGTATTTAATGAATACGTGCTAAGCTATGTTATTCAAAATGTATTTTTGAGATAACTTAACATCACTCTGACTACCTCCTGTTGCTTTAGGCATTTTATATTTAAGAAATTGACTTAAGGGTGAAAATATTAATTTTTGAAACATATGGAGAAAAATGTCTTTTTAAAAATGAATATATCATTTTTACTTGAAAAGTAATGTCTAAATAAATGGCCAATGTCTTCGGATTACTCGATCATCAGCATCGTCGGTGACTACTAGAGAAAGGAGCTGCTCGAAAGAGGGGAATGATTATAATATATATTCCATCTATTATTACATCACTTTAATTTCATAAATTTTATTAAATATTTCAACTAGTGTTAAAATATTTCAAAATTATTAATAAATATTTTAACTTTTAATATTTCACAATTTACATACATTGATTTTAAATTTTACATTAAAGATTTCAATTTTTACATAACCCATACATGTTTATGCTGCAGTTGATGCAATGATACAACATGAATATTAGCCAACTCGTAGAGGAAAATTAAAGAAAAAAAAAAAAACCCTCCTTCGCAGAGGGTTATGATCCATTGGTTTCTTTATATTTTAATTAAATGTTTTTAGCATTTCTCAAAGACTTTTTTTTTTTTTTTAAATCCGACCAGCCAACACTCCGATATTTGCCCCGGGATTTAGCATGTCTCAAACACATTTTGTGAAAATAATATTAATAAAACATATAAATAAAAATTAATTTGTTCATAAAATGTAGAATTTTTTAATAGTACCTTGCTATTGAAAAATGAACCTCTCGTGCTCCATAAGTCTAAATTAAAACAATAATTATGAATTGTCTTTTCCTTTTATACTAATCAACTTTATCACATGCAATTTAACTTAATTAAAAAAACAATTATTAATATTTTTTTTCCAAACAATTAATATTAATCCAATGAAGGTACGTACCGCCAATAATAACTATTATAAGAAATGAGGTGAAATTAATTATATGAAAATTAATTTTTCAAAATATATTTATCAAACACATTTTATAATTTTTATTTTCGTAGTACAATTTATTAAAAATATTATCAAATATATCCTTAACTTTAAAAATATTAATAATTCAAAAACATCATTTTATTTTAATTTATAAAAACACCCATTAAAAAATACTACCCAATGTCGCGTAATTTATGCAAAAATGAGAAAACAATACAAAGCTATAAGAGTTTGGTGACCCAATTTCTTCAAACAAATATACCTTCCTAGTGTGGATTCCCTTTGAACTTAAATTTTTTTATAAAAATTAAAAATTAAAACACAAATTTTTAACCATTAAATTAATAAATAAAAATAAAATTTTGTATTTAAAATTAAATAAAAAAATTTAAGTCAAAGAGAGCTCCACCCATCTTAATGATGATTAGTCATCACTGTTTTTCCAAAAATTAGGTGTAGTCAACTCAATCAAATATTTTCATACATTAACAAATATTTGTACATTACATACAACACAAATTATAGGTTGCCTTTTATTCATCCAAAATATATATCCGTTGATCCATACCCCAGAAAATATGAACCTGCAGAAACCCAAAACGCTCCTATTTGTAATGTTTGTTTTTTTAAAATCTATCATTCATCAACTTAAATCATCGGATCAAGAAATACCATAGAATAATGCAACAGTGCAAAATACACGATTGCTTGCGGGAATATATGAACTAAAGCCAAAAAATTTGAAATAAATTTTTATATCTTGATTTAATTTCATCAAATCACCAACAATTATACTAGCTACTGATTTACTAGAGACAATCCTAGCAGACCTCAATGCCAAATCTATGCCATATATTCACTACAGACATCAGAGGCACAATACGAATGGGGTTTATCAGAAGCGAGAAATAGCCACCTTAAGCTCTTTACCCGTTATCTGACCAATCTCACTCAAGATTCCATCCCACCTATTCAGTCACCTAATAAAGTCAATCTATCTTTTTGAATTATTTTAGTAGTTCTCAACTGGAAGATGTTTTCTTGACTTCCTCAGTTTTTCACCAGCCCTCGAATGAACAAAATCGACATCTCCTCCATACATTCTCATGTCCAATTGATATATGAAAATCAACTTATGTTTCATCAAAAATGGTGGTACTACTTTTCAGCCTATAGTAATTTAAGTTATCAAGTTTCTACTTAAGCTCTCTCTGCATGGGAATCATTTTCTATGTGCTTCTATATTTATTAATTACAAATCTACAAAGAAAATCTGGAAAAAAAGAAAAAAAGAAAAAGGCACCAAAAACACTAATAAAAGCAACTAAATCAATCTAAAGCTATACACATCAGGCATGAAACTCACCTGAAAGGCCAAGTAGTACAAGTCTGAAATCATATCCTCTCTGATTTGTTTTGTCAGGCCCATTACTGGGGAGTTTGGCAAACCACCAACGAAACGGCTGAGTAAAAATTCTAGTCATTCTAGTACAGATGTGAGATTTCCTCGGGTCAAGGATTGCAAATCACTTGTCCCCTCTCTCTCCAATTGGCTATTTAAAATATCCAACACATTGTTCGGTGGGCATTCATCAGCATGGTTCTGTGCTGATATTTGACAGAAACATTCAGGCCAGGAATTTGTGTAAAACGATTCAGGTGAGATACGCTTGTGAGGTCCACCAAAGTTAGTTCTGAGCATGACACGCCGAACAGCTTCATCAAATTGTGCTGTTCGTCCATTCTCCCTGTCAATAAAAATGGGGGCAAGACCTTTCCTGTTGGGTCTGATTGTAGTCCGGAAGCCATAGTAGAGACGGTGACCCAGAAGATTGTTGGCGAAGTTGCTTGGTCCATCATAAGTTGGCATAAATATGTCAGATAGGAGACAAACCATGTAATCAACAGCTGACCCTACTAATCCCTGTGTGTTTGCAACCAGCTCCTCCGAGGGATCCACAGAACTGTGATTCTCAAGGTGAGGGAACATTGCCCGAAAAGGTTTCATGAATCGCCCCCCACCAAATAGTTCACCAGCAGCTAGGTAAATCCTGGTTGAATTATCAAACCCCATAGCACGTAGGACAAGGCCAACCTGCAAAGTGAAGAGTGATCAGAAAACTGGTATATATTGCATGATTTGCTAACACTGAAAATATAGTGTACATCACCCAGTGAAAACATAGCAGTTGCCATGGAATTAGCAGTCTTTTATACCCCTGATGAACTCAATCATCAATTAAAACAAACAAGAGAGATAAGCAACAAATAAGGAACAATTATAAAACAAGAGAATTCACCTCTTCTGGAGTTAATGGGCATTTCCCAATGGCCCTTCTTTCTTTATAAATGAGTTTTTTTTCCTTGAAATTTTGTTCTCGATACTTCTTCAATACTCTTTGCTCTTCAGGGCTAAATATATCAAAGCACCTGTAGATCATTCACCCCATTTTGCTTATCGCTCTTTAATTGTAGACCAGGTACCACATCAGGATGCATTATTTGTTGTCAATGTAGCCAGTTAAAATAGCAATGGAATAATTTTTCATCCCTTCCCCTACAGAACTAAATTTACCAGCAAACAGTATAGACTTGCGGAAGTCCTGTTTCTGTACGATTTTAACAATCATTCCTATTTATAAGACAAATATTTTCTTTTGCTCCTTTATAATTATGTATTTTATCAAATGTACAACTCTATAATCAAAATATCATATCAAATAATTAACAAGATAATAATACAAAACTCTATACACATGTAGGCATACAAATGGATAATGTACTGCCAAAATCTGTCATCTTAAAGTGTCTAAACCATGTAATTTTTGTATCCTCAAGTCATTGCCCATATTCCACAGTTGTATAGGATCAAGAAATCAATTGATTATATGCACTAATACTGAATACCAAGTAAATGCAAAGGCACACGTAAAAAATTTTCTGCATAAATTAGAAATATTAAATAAGAACATACCCAGCAAATGCTAACATATCCATCTCAAAACGAAGATGTATTGACATGAAATGGCCTTGGGCACGAAGTTTATCAACTATTGACTCACTTAACTTCATAATATGCGGCTTGAATCTTAAAGCATGATAGTTAACTCTGCACCTCAAACGCTGATACTCAGGGTTGTCTATTTCTTCAGCTAAACGATGGGAAAAGGGAGTCAAATAAATAGCACCATGTTTCTTCATCTGCTCAAGAGCTTCTGTCAAATACCAACTCACAGAAGCATCTCTGGGGGGCCGAAGCTGAGTTGAGAAAGAAAATGAAATAAAAAGTTAGCATTTCTGATTTCTCTAACACAACAAAAAATTACTAGCAGATTTAATTTCATGCCCTCTACAAAAGCATAACTAATTTTCCACCTGATATGCTTTTATTTTCTTGGTTTTTCCATTTTTTCGAATATCCGGTATGTTTTCCACTATTTGAACATCATATCTCAGTGTCTGAATAAAATGCTCCACATCATAGATACCCTGGAAACCACTGTGCATAACAAAATCATGTGACTGCAATATTTTTTTTCTTTTTTCAAGAAGAAATATAAGTAATTTATTATAAAATAGAAATAGAGAGAAAAACATTTTAAAAAAAAAAGTGAACAAGAGGTCCGAAGGGCAATAAAAATGGCCCATTAAAACCTAAATACCAGCTATACAGTGTAATATACAGAAATAGAGAAAAACATAAAAAAGTGAACAAGAGATGTATGTCTTTTATTTTGAGCCTATCTACTAAGATGTATTGCATATGATGAGTCTGTAGATTTACAGTCATGATTGGAAAAGTTATCAACATTGCCATGTAATTAGCTAAAAAGTGTCATATAGGAAAAAGTTTCAACCTAAGGGGAGCCCTACCAACTTCAACACAATTTGTTATATACCTAAGCATGAAGATGTAACCTTCAAATTACGAAATATTTTCACTTAACATATGCGAACATATTGCTATGTCCTAGATTTCCTTTAAGAAATTTAGACTTACTATGCAAGTTAGTCAGATATTCTTGACCAAAATGAAAACCCATGCAATAACTGAAAAGATGATACCTGTCATCATGCCAGAAGGAGTTTGCATCCAACTCAGGCAGCACAAGGGTAGCATTCATGATTCGAGCAGCAAGAACTGCATTACAGATCTAGAACATCCATCAAAATAATATGTTAATTACACACACACGAAAAAAAAGAAGTTTTATTCTCTCTTTCACCCAGTAGAATTCTGAAGATAAAACATAGCATAAGTTTAATGCATAACACACTTCATGGCAAGATTGGGATACAAACCGCAGTACGCTGCTGATTCAGACCACCATTACAACGTACACGCAGATATCCATTACTCTCTCTTGGAGGAGCTGTCACAATGTAGTAAAGTAAGGAATTAAAAAAATTTATAATCAGAACTTTCCAAATTGTACGTCTCTTAACAACCTAAGGTTTCTTTTATCTTTTCAAGAAAATAAAGAGAACATATACGTGGCCAGTCAGATCTTGGAGCAGATGAAGGTCTCCAACCACCGGATTTAGCACTTCCCCAAAGTTCTTCTACTTTGATCTACTTAAACATGGCAATAAAAAGGATGAACTAAGCAAGAACAATTAATAATGTTAAGAAATCAGAAAGAAAAGAAAAGAGCCAATAAAAAGCCAAAATGAGACAGATTTCACATGTTTGTGTCATTAAATTTACTTTATACAAAATCTCATGAATCCATATTCCAAGTTTGAAGTTCATGAAATATGACATTTCTTCAAAAAGCCCCCAAAATTGGCAGCAACTGATTAGTGCATTAGGTGAGAGAAATCATAAGCATGACACTGATAACTCAAAAGGTGATAGACCATTATCAATGATTTCCAGTAGATCCCTTACAACCTAAGCTAATCAAGGTGTTCAATGAAACAATATACAGAGCATTTGTATTGTGAATAATTTCACAAGTAATATAAGCACCCATTTCTGTAGTATGCAGAAGTAACCAATAGTCGGTAAACAGAAGAACATCATAATCCTCCAAGTTGGAAGGTTTCTAATGGACCATAACACCAAAATCCTAGGTAAGAACAGGCACAAAACTTCTTTTTTTCATTTATTGGGAACAAAAGGAATAAAATAACACAAAAATATTTTTAGTTCATTTTCATGGAACATCAGCTACATCAAAAGTCTTATTCTTCGCTTAAAAAAAATCCAGATTACATGATAGAAAAGTTTCGAGTGTTAACATGCAAACACACAAAATTGTAAGCATTTTTCAATATATGCATCAACAGATTAAGAATGTTAAACAGTTCAATACTAGGTATAATGCACGTCCAATAATATCCAAGATGTTCCATATGACATTTCGAAATTAAAAATAAATAATCAAATTTCAACAGAATATCGAGCAACAACAGTATCCAAGAAAGAAACCAAACTATATACAGCTCCATCCGAGAAACATCTAGGCCGCTCGGTCAGCATCATACAAAAACATGTGCACACAATCCTAATCATTTGATTTAATAGATAATTAAGTTTCTAACCCAATAAAAGTATAGCATTTTTTTCTCTTCATCTAAGCTTTCATGAGGCAGTGATTTATAAATACAATTCTTATACTCTTATATGAAATTTCCACTTCCAGAGTTATACATATTTACCTTTGCATTCAAGATAGTTAACCTTGTTCAAATATTACTCAGCAATTAGGCTTATTCTTAGTGCTTTTTCCTTTCATTTATTCATAATACTGTTGAAGTCATAAGAATCAAAATTCAACTCAATTTCGCATCTCCTCCGCAACCAAACAAGCAATATTCTAAAGCAGTGAACAATTAGGCTTATTCTTAGTGCTATTCCTTTTCATTTCTACATAGTAATGTCGAAAGCATAAGAATCAAAATTTAACTCATTTCCTGCATTTTCTCCCAACCAAACAAGCAATATTCTAAAGCAGTGAACTGACTATATAACGAACCTCCGATGAATAGGATGAACCACCGCCTCCGCTAATAGTAGCAGAAAACAAGAGAGAGAGAGTACAGATCAAGAGAACAATCATTGCAATCGATAACTTCCCCACCGTTCCCTTCAATCCTCCTTGCTTCCCGTGCAGTCTGTGGTGTCCAGGCCTGCTAACAGTAGACAAATCAATCAAAGGAAAAAAACGTAAAAGAAAAAACACTAAACTTATGTTCGTTCAGATAGAAAATTTTCAGTTTCCAGAAAAATAATTCGCACCTCCTCATTGTTCGGAGATCTGATGACGCTTACTCTCTTTGTCTGATACTATTCAGTTACAGCTGCTTGCTGGTATGAGCACGAAGACATTAATCGGAGTGTTTAAAGACTTGAGAGATGGATTTGGCGGTGGGACGCATCACAGTTGGATCTTATTAGATATCGGTTAAGGTTTTGACCCTTTTTAAAGAGTCGGATTTGTGGGCCATTGCGATTTTTTCGTCTTAATCGCCGCTGCATCTGTGTCTCAAAACGACATCTCATCTCACTGCTTTTACTCACTTGCTTAGTCTTTAAGTTATGGGAAAATGTGACACCGAATCTTTGAACGTTTACTCGATCTATTGACTAAAGAGGATTTTTATTAAAATATATTTATTTTTATAATTTTGAATAATAATATTGATGCAAAAAATCGATATCAAATTATATTATTCTTATAGTAAAATTAATCTATCGTAACTTTTATTAAAAAAATTTATTAATAAAATCTGTTGGATCATATTGTAGATTAATAAACAAACCTTCTTTCACCTAAAAATCAGATTGATCCAACGATCTGATAAAAAATTACAAGTAAAAATGATAACTATAACGATTAAAAAAATTTCAGAGTTGAGAGAAAAATTCTTCTATCTTCTTTGATTCGGTTAAAAAATAGTTTTTTTATAAGTGTTTTTTACAGACAACGTCAAATATTAATGTTGATGCGAAAAATTGTTTATCTTGAACCTCCAACACCAGATTATTTTCTTCCTTAGGTCCTGGTTCTACTCACTACAAAGCAATGGAAAACTCAAAGATAAAACGGATTTTTTAACGAAAACCCTTTGATACTTAAATCAGAAAGGTTTTACTTATATGTGGGAGTAATAAGAGCAAGAAAAAGAGAATCCGTGAAAAGCTTCTGCTCTCCCTTTTTCTTTGTGTGTGCTTGAGTACGAAAGTTAGAGAGAGTTTTTCTTTTTCTCAAAATCCCTTTTTCGGTGTGTGAATATTCCCCCCTAAAAAGTGTTCCGTCCTTCCCCTTTTTTCCCAGATTCTGTTATGAAGAAATCATGAGATTTTGTACCAGTTAACACATATCATTTTCTGACTGGCGTGCTCTAAAAAGTTATCGCTGGAATCATGGGTGTAGCTATTGTGGGAGCCATACTATGCCATGTGTATTTGGGAATATTTTAAAAAACAATGGGATCGGATGCCTGGTCCCCCATGGCTCCGAGCCATGTCACTTTTTCTGGAGATACGTTAGGATTTTGATAACATTATACGCTAGTGTCATAGATATTGCTGTCTTTTACAAGTGCCCCCGAGACCTCGATTCCGTATATAATAGACGCTCTGATGAATACGTAGTGTTTACCAAAGTGATGGCCTCGTATGAATCATCTAACCTAATTCTATCACTTTTACTATTGCGGGAAGAGGTCTCAAAACGTTATCGTATTAGAGAATCGGTGGCAAAGTTATATCTGCGTGATGGACCTGGGTCTTTGGGCCGGGTTTCAATAAAAATACTTAAACATTAAGCCCCCTAGTTTTTAATTTAAAAAGTTTTAAATTAAAAACTTAATAAATGCTATACAACTGTCTCGGGGCTATCTTTTCAGCTACGTAATCGTCATCCACACGGCACCTCCCCATTGAGTGATAAGACTGAATGACCAAAAAATTCGGGCCATAATGATTCATCTTAAAAGTGGGCCTTACAAGAGTTTAAAACTTTGAAAAGACGTGACTTTTAACGCTTCAGATTGGATGACATGGCTCTTCCTTATCCATTAGATTCGAAACGGAAGCTAGGGCTTTTTTGATCTTCTCCCTTATTCATCTATAAATGCCACTCCCTTTTCTGAAGTCTGCTTTTCTTCCCTTTTCTTCTCTATCTACATAACCTGTTCTCAAAGCTTTCGTGACAATCTTCAACAAACTTTTTGATCGTAGCTTTGAGCTGGTTTTCCAAAGTCTCTTCTTTCCAGCTTTTCTTCAGAATATTCAATAAGTTCTCCATTTGTTTCTGTCTGTTTATATTTTTCGCAAGCTTTTGCGTTTAATTGCTATACATCTTGATAGGGTAGGATGCATATAGAAACTTGCTAGAGTGACTTAATGGATCTTTATAGATATTCAGGACCTGTAGAAAAGAATTTATTAGTTCAAAAATTATTAAGAACATATTAAAAATAGAGACTCAAATGGCGTCTCAATTAAAACTTGATAGGATACGATGTTCTTGGTAGTAATAGGAAGTTCTTAAGTTATCAATGATCCCCAAACAACCCTAATAAATTTTTCACTTTGTTTTCTAGGCAGAAATGGCTTTTGCTTCCAACTCTTCTATCACACCTGAGGCTGTTATTAGGAGAGATAACTCAGGGAAGAAATTGGTGTTGGTGAGTAATCCACCACCATTGTTCGAGGCTCGATCTCCATACGAGCATGACTGATATGTCTCCACTATTCTTGAGACAGATTTAGAGGCTTACACCATATGCTTTGGAATCCCTGAAGATGTATACCTCCGAGGCTAACGAGAAACCTACTACCCCCCTGAAGGAAAGATAACCTTTAACGAAGAATTATTTTTTCTGGGAGCTAGGTTACCCTTACAGCCGTATTTCTCTAAGCTTTTTAGTGCCTTTAGGATGGCTCCTTACCAACTCAACCTAAACAATTGGAGGACACTGTCAAGTTTGTTTGTACTTTGGAGTGAAATCAGTGATCCCCCCTATCATAGAAGAAATAATGCATTTATTTGTGTTGAAAAGAAACCTCGAGAGACATCTAGGGTGGTATTATTTACAAGTTAGGCCTCGAAAACCTAACCCAATCAAAGGAAATCCAACCTATAACAAAGATTGGAAAAATAAGTGGTTTTATGTAGGCGAGAATTGGAATTTCGAGCCTCGTAATAATATTTTGAGGTCCTTCTATGATGCCCTAGTACAGGGGGGCGTAAAATCTCAGTCTCCTGATCAAAGGTCTCTGTTATCTGACATGAAGTTATTCACCTTGGGCTTAGTTAAAACCTGTCTGAGTAAATATTATGTAAATATATAGAAGAGGGCATTTGCCCAGAATAAATATCCTCTTTCTAGTGTGCCCTTGTTACGCTATTGTCTTATGATTAATTGCTTTTTGTTATGCTTACATGTTACTAATTCGTTTGTGCTCTCTCTTTTGCAGAATCAATGGCCTCTAAAGATAATCCCAAAAATGCCTTGGCTTTTCTGACTCAGATGACAGGTAAAAAGAAACCCATGACATCCAAACAACCTCAGAAGAAAACAACTGAGGTCCACAAACAATAGCAGCAAAAACAGGTTGAAACTTCCAAGCAGTTACCCTCTGGAAGGTTTCAACCAAAAATTGGCTGCTTTGTGAGGAAGAATTAGAGACTAGTGATAGTCTCGGAATCAAAATTCGAGATCTTTCCCCGTTCTCCTGTGATAAAGGATAAGGAGAAAAGGGTTATGACTGAGGACATTGTTACTGAGAAAGCCCCCAAGAAGGTCAGAATATGGGGAATTGACATTGCTAAAACACCTTCTGATAGTTTCTTTTGACCATCCAATATACTTAAGCTTCGATCGAATGATCTCAACTAGGCAAAGAGACCGTATTATGGTCATATCCTAGGGCTGATCAGTGATATAGTAAAGAACCTTTCCCTAGGAGTGACTCAGAGAATGGAAAGTTGGGAGGATGTTGAAGTAATGAAATTTATGTACAAGTGGGGAATAAGGGTAAGCCTCATCCTTTTCCTTTCAAAATTTTTCAGTTTGCAATTTATTAACAATCCCTTTGCTTATAGGTGGTCCAACAGATGAGGTTCCAGTTGGAGGCTCGGAAGGATGACACGAGCAAGATGAAGAAGTTGAAAGATGAGAATGCCTTTGTTAACAAGTTGTTGGAGGAGACCCAGGTAATTCTTGCTGTAGAGAGGACCCAGTTTGAAGAAAAGGAAGCGGCGTGGGCCAAGGAGAAGGAAGAATTGGAAATCCGAGTGGTAGCCTCGAAATTAGAGCAATCTAGCATTGGCTTTGAGAATGCCAACTTGAAATCAAGGCTTTCTCACAAAGAGTCGGAGCTGGAACTTTACAGAAACAAAGCTGTTGCCAAAATCAGGAAAGCACAAGATGTTGCAGCAAAGGCACAGACAGCAACAGAGATGGCACAAGAGGCCACAGTAGTAGTCAAGACTGAAGGTGTGGAAAAAATAGATCGGGCAATCGATCTCACTTACCTTACTTTCATGGGGCACTATCCACATCTCAACCTTGGGTAGCTTTATGAAGCTCTCGGGAGGGAAATACCACAGTTTGAAGTTCCGAATGTAGAAGTACCAGAGGGAACTCCTGCCTCAAATGCCGCTCCCAAGGCAAATAAATAAATTCCAGCTCTTGACCCTTTGATTGAGGTTTCCCATGTCGATCCTCCGCCAGCAATAGTACCACCCCCTAGTGACCAGCTTGCAGACCCTACGGGTGACCCGTAATTTAAATCATCCGAGAATCCGAAAGTTGTGAATAAAGAAGATTAGGTTCGAGAAACCTGTAATAGTGATACTATTAGTGTATATGCCCTAGAAACCATTCGTGTTGTCGATTTCAAGGCTTTTGATCTTGTATAAACCTTAAATTTATTAATAAAAGAAATTGTTCTTTATTTACATACATTAGCTGCTTCCTTTATATTTCATGCAAATGAATATTGAATGTATGTAAATTGTTCGGATAATTTTATTTAATTGTTTAATAAATTATCAAATCGTTCCCTACATACGTGGTGTTGATTGGGCTACTATATCACACAGTAGGCACACTAGTTGCC
>JAVXUL010000010.1:10309081-10341432 GCA_035590515.1 Trichilia minutiflora | reverse complement strand
CAGTTGTCATAACTGGTAGAATCCCCGGTGGTATGCTCTCCATATAAAACGTTCGTAATCTAATAGTAAATTCTTCAAGATTGATCTGAAATAGATTGTACACCATCTGCATAAACTGATTTAATTTAATTATGGGATCCACACAAACACATTTTATAGAACCTCCAACATAAGACTCTCTACCATCCGAGTTTGTTATCCATGAATCTCCGTGTCGTAAAAGTAATGGATATCTATCAGTCATATCTACAGTTCAACGAAAGGCTTAATAATTAATCATAATTTCATACACGGTGTGTAAGTATACTTTTTAGTACTTTAAAAATATACCCTTTCCGACACAGTTAAATATTGCAATTTAAATATGGTGTCTAATAATATTTTCAGACGTATGCTGCTATGACACTTTCGTACACACACAAGAATAACATACTGTCGTATACAAATCAGTCAACACACTTTCGAACACACACAAAATAATACACTTTCGAACACGCTGAAATCGTTGTTAACTTTCGAACATAGTTACAAATGACACTTTCAAACACACACACAATAACATACTTTCGAACACATACAAGATAAGACACTTTCAAACACACAAAAAACCACAGAGTTTCAAGCTTCGTTAAGACAACACACTTTCGAATATACACAAAACAACACACTTTTAACCACAACCAAAATAATACTTTCGAACAACCACAAAATAATATAATCTAGAACACATACGAAACATCATACTTTCGAACACGGCTAGAAATGACACTTCTGAACTGCGACAAAACAATACACTTTCGAACATAGACGAAAAGTAGCATATAAAAATACACTTTCGAACATAGACACTTTCGAACATATTGAAAACAACACACTTTCGGACATATAAAAAACAACACACTTTCGAACATATAAAAAATAACACACTTTCGTACATGAAAAAAATAACAAAGTTTCGAACATACGAAAGGACAACACAGTTTTGAACATACATTGTCACGAAACTTTTGAATACCAATTAATTAACAAACTTTCGGACATACAAAAAACACACTTTTGAACACTGAAAAAACAACACACTTTCGAACAAATGAAAGACAACACACTTTCGAACATAGACAAAGCAGTAACACGCTTTCGGATATATAGAAAACAACACACTATCAACCACATACGAAATACCACACTTTCGAACATGGTTAGGACTGACAGTTTCGAACACACAAGAAATATCACACTTTCGAACGTAGACAAAGCAGCGAACTTTCGAACACACACGAGATAACACACTTTCGGATATATAGAAAATAACACACTTTCTGACATACAAAAAAACAACACATTCTCAGACAGTTTGTGACGACACTTTCACAGGAAATAACATATTTTCGTACATGCTAAAAATTACACACTTTCGATCATATAAAAATAAACAAACTTGCAAATATATTTTCTAACGATACTTTCGCACATACATAAAGTAACACACTTCGTATATAGTAATGAATAAAACTTTTGAATACACAGGATAACAAATTCTCGTACATATAAAAAATAACACACTTTCAAACATACTTGGTAACCACACTTTCGGACGCCCATAAAGTAACACACTTTAGTACATGGTAAGAAATGACACTTTCAAACACACGCAAAAACAGTATACTTTCGAATATATAAAAAAATAACACACTTTCGTACATATATAGAACAGCATACTTTCGCACATGCCAAAAATAACACACTTTCGAACATAGAAAAGACAACGCACTTTCAAACATACTTTGTCACAATACTTTTGCACACCAATAAAATAACATACTTTCATACATAGTAAGAAATGACACTTCCACACACACGGAATAACATACTTTCATACGTATAGAAAAATACACACTTTCGATCATATAAAAAATAACACACTTGCGAACATATTTTCCCACGACACTTTCACACATCTATAAACTAACACACTTCGTAGAGTAATAAATGGAACATCCAAAAATAAAATAACAAACTTCTCGTACGTATAAAAACAATACACTGTCAAACGTACTTGGTTACCACACTTTCAGACGCCGGTAATATAACACACTTTCGTATATGGTAAGAAATGACACTTTCAAACACAAAACAACATACTTTCAAACATAAAAAAAGAACACACTTTCAAACAGACTTTGTTACGACACTTTCAAACACACACAATGCAGCGCACTTTCGAACATAAAAAAATGACCCACTTTCAGACATATAAGAAGTAACACACTTTCGAACATATAAAAACACCACACTTTCAAACATATTTTGTCATGACACTTTCGTTCACCTATAAAATAACACCCTTTCATGAAAATAAACGAAATGGCACTATCGAAAGTGTGTTAAATGCATATAAAATAACATTCGATAATACATGTAAAAAATTACACACTTTCGATCATGTAAGAAACAACACACTTTCTAACATACTTTGTCACGACACTTTCGCACATCCATAAAATAACACACTTCGTACATAGTAAGAAATGAAACTTTCAAAGACAAAATAACACACTTTCCTACATATAAAAAAAAACTTTCAAACATACTTTACTGCAACACTTTCAAACACACCAAAAAAAGTTGGACTTTCGGACATAAAAAATAACACAGTTTCGGACATATAACAAATAACACACTTTCGAAAATATAAAAACAAAACACTTTCAAACATGATTGTCACGACACTTTCGCACGCCCATCAAATAACAAACTTTCGTAAAAACATACGAAATGACACTTTGAAACGTACACAAAATAACATACTTTCGTACAGATAAAAAATTACACACTTTCGATGATATAAAAATAACACTTGCAAACATACTTGTCACGATACTTTTGCATATCCATAAAGTAACACACTTCGTACATAGTAAAAAATAAAAATTTTAAAGACAGCATAACACACTTTCGTACATAGTAAGAAATGACACTTTCAAACACATATAAAACAACACACTTTCGTACATAGTAAAAATAACACACTTTCGTACATACTTTGTCATGACACTTTTGCACACCCATGATATAACACACTTTCGGACGTAATAAGAAATGGCACTTTCAAACACACCCAAAATAACATTCTTTCGTACATGTAAAAAATTACACACCTTCGATTGTATAAGAAACAACACACTTTCAAACATACTTTGTGACGACACTTTCGCACATCCATAAAATAAAACACTTTTGTACAAAGTAAGAAATGAAACTTTCAAAGACAACATAACACACTTTCGTGCATAGCATAACACACACACAAAATAACACACTTTCGGACACTCCTGCATCTCTATATTTAAAGTTATGTGAGCTCGTCGTAACTTAAGTTCAAGCCCAAAACTAAGACAATAAAATAACTTTCTTGTTACATGTTTATTACATACAGAAATTCAATTTTTACGGATTGTAAAATTGAAAAGGAAATTAATGAAACTCACTTGTTTTCGACAGTGAGTATTGATAGTCTGAAAATAAATTATAGAGGGAGAGACAAATTTCAGTCACGTGGTAGTCTGCAAATGAGGGTGTGGCCAATAAATTTCAAAGACAGACTGATAGAGACATTGTAGAGGGAGAAAGACATTAACTCTGATAGGAGCTGTTGAAGCGATAAGTGCTGATTGTTAAAAACTTGAAATAAAATGGATCAAACGTCCACGGTCGATAAAAGAAGAATATATATATGTTCCAGTCCTTCGGTGATGGGTATGGAATGTGCAATGTTCCAGTCCTCTCCCACCATTTCACTCGCCACGGTAGAAATGATGAGAGAGGAAGGAAACAAATGGGTTAGAACGAAGAAGGAAGCAATGTGCAACGTATTTGACAGATCCAACTTGAAATGTATTCCACAAATTGGAAATCAACGTGAGAAGAGGTTTGCAGAAAGATAATTTGTTGTTTAGAGAAGGGAAACAAATGGGTGTGGGAGAAGAATGAAGGAAAAGTTGGGTATTTAAAATTAGAGGGTAATCTTGTCTGAAATTAAAGTTAATGGGTATTTTGGTGCATATTTTTTAAAATTGGGTATTTCGATAAAGACCTCCAAAAAACTGATCATTTTGATAAATTTCTCAAAATAAAATTATAATAAAAGGTTTTGTACCAGCACACTAGAGAGTAATAGCTCACTCTTTACTGGATGATAGTACACTAAAGAATGATAGTCCACTCTCAAGTGTACTGTCATCTAATACACTATAAAGTGACAGTCCACTCTTTAATATATTGGGTGAACAGTATTACATCCTCTGCAGAATTTTAATAGGAGAAATCTTAATTTTCTTATATTCTACTAAATAAAAGTAAAAAAAAATTATTAAACTAACCTTTATACAAAAATGGTTGATTCTTTAAATTTAAAATGAAAATTTTGAGAAAATTTTTAGTGAAGAATGCCACACATATAAGTATGTAAGAGTAAATGAAGATGAATTAAGATTTTTTATAAAATAAAGAATAATTTTGTTAAAAAAAAATTAAATTGGTTATTTTTTATTAAGAATTTGTAGAGTGATAATTTTTAATAAATGTTATAAAATAAGATCATTTTTTGTTAATCCCCCTATAAATACCCAAAAACGAAAAACCCTCCCTACCCCCTTCGTCTCCTTTTCTGTTTTTCCCTCTAAAATCCCAATGCACGGAAACCATCGCCCTCGCTTCCGCCCTGGCGGTGGGAGAGGCGGAGGCGAGCAAGTCCCACCTCAACCGCCGTCTTCACAACTGAATCCCAACTTTGCTTTCCAAAACCCTAACATTTACTTTCCTAACCCTGCTTTCCAACTCTTCCAAAACCTAACGAACATTCCTTACCAATTCCCGTATCAAAACCCTAATTTTCCACATCAAAGCACTAATTTTCCAATACAAAACGCTAATTTTCCAGTCCAAAACTCTAATTTATCTCCCCAGCAGGTCCCTCCCAATCCAAGTAATCACCTACCCCACACTCAGTCTCAGAGCTTACCACAACCTCAAAAGCCAAACAAAGAAGTTCTGGAGAAAATTGAATGTGCTGTTGTAAAAGCATGGAGAGAAATTGTTGCGTCAGGGGAGAGTGTTAGTGCGTGGAAAGTTTGTCAGTCTGTGGTTTTGAAGCTGAAGGTTGATTCTTGGAGCTCTCTGGGGTTTCAAATGCAGGAGGTTCCGGCGCTTCACAAACTCATGGTCAATGAAGCGAAGGTATTATGCCTATCTCATATAATCTCTTTTTTCGGTTAATTTTTTGTAATTATGAGTACTGACCAGAATTTAAAATACATCGTGACTAATTGTAACGTCCATGTGTTCGCATAATTTTTTCTTTGAAGTGTTGAGATAAGCTGAGAAAGAGTAGAGATTAATACCTTGGAAATTGGAAATTGTCATTTGGATCTTGGTGCTGGCTGAAATTTTCACTAAATTTGAATTGTGTGAAGCGAAGTTCTGTGCCTTTCAGATATGCGTCAGCAAGCAGAGATGGGCTGAAGCTTATGGCCTCTGTAAATAAATCTAACAAAATTGTTTTCCGAAAGCTGTTCTTTAGATTGAATTTTGTATTATCCGGGAAACTTTTTAGGAGCATATTTGGATATCAATTTTCTGATGACGAACACTGTAAAAATGTACTGTTATAGTGCTTTAGAAAGTAGAAAAATAACACTGTATGTTTCCCTAATCCTGTTCTGCAAAAAGAAGGTGAACCTCTGCTGTCAATTTTTGGTTTAAAGCTAGTTCTTGGAGAAGGAGTTTTGTGTTTTACAAAAATCATGTTTCTCAACTACAATAGTTAACTTTTTTTAATTTATAAAACAGAAAATGAATTTTATTAACGATACCATTCAACATCATCATATTTCATCTTTTGCTCTTTGATTTTGTTATTTTCCATTTTCTCAGCATTCGTATTTTCATTTCTATTCTTCTGTTTTATCAGTAATATATTCAAGATTGAGCTATTGTTTTCATTTTAGTTCTTTGAGATTATATATTAATGTGTTCGTATTTCATTTTGTTTCATCAGATAAATGCTTTTATTCATTGCTTTGTTGGGGTGAGGCAAATTACATCATTGTACGATTTGGAAGATGCGATCTGCAAGAGTGAGGGCATTGAGAAGTTTGAAGATCTGGAATTGGGCCCTTTTCTAAGACACCCTCTTGTGTCATATTATTTTGCAGTGGAATCTGATGTTAATGAAATGTTCAAAATAACTACTGATGATATAATTGCTTGTCTTTGTGAGTATATGGACACTCGTAAGAGTAAAGATATTAAAATTGATGAATTCCTGGGTTTCATTGCTAAGAAAAAATCATTGGTGAGCAAAGAAAAGCTTGGTGTGCGTATCCAGAACTTGGGGTATGGAATACATATGTTACTTCTATTTTTTGCTTGAAAAATAGTTGTTTTCTTTAGTAATAGAAATACTTGTGTAGAGACATTAAGAAAACAATATTACATGTAAAAATTAATTGAACAGTTACATAAAGGCATGATCATTTTAATTTGTTGGTTAATTAAAATGTGGCTAAACTTTTACTCATTAATGACGTGTCAATAGCTTTACAAGTGAATCAAATAAAGAACTATTGAGTAGATTTGGCCTAATGTTAAATGGTTTCCATGTTCTCTGTCATTTATTCTAGATGTTTTTGACTTGCCAGATATTGCTGGTACGTCTAACGATGAATCTTCTTGTAACGTGCTAAGTTGATTTTCTTTTTTGATTTATTTTTTTCCTAAAAGGATGGTATGCAGTAGCATCCAGTCTGAGATATTATATTTGCAGGGATTACTTCTGAAAACTTGTGCCAATTTATGTTTGCAAATCAGTTAGCTATATTATTGATGGTCTTTTGACTAAGACCTGTCACATTTTCCTTGCTGGAGTGACCAAGATCATTTAATTGCTCATGTAATGCCAGCTGAAAGCAAATAACATTGTCATATTTGTTGTAATTGCTTGTTTCTATGGTGACAGGATGCACATTAATTTTATTCTGGAAGCTAAGAGATCGGTAGACGTCCCACTAAAGAAATTTTGGAAGGAATTGCAACCTGATCATAATCGTCGAAAGCGCCCAATCTTTTCCTCACATAAGAAAAAGCAATTGGATGAACGGTTTTCTGCCATATGTGAGCGTGTGAAATCGTTTTCTTCAATAAAGGAGGATTTTTGTGGGAAGCATATTAGATTTGTTACATCTAGCTCAGAGGATGAGGAAGAGGATAGTGATGATTGTATGTATGAAGAAAAAAATGGTGATGGCAGCAACTTCGAGTTTTCATCACAAATCAAGATTTCTGACCGGGTGAGTCGCTGTCCTTATCCATCTGCAACTGAGGAAATGAAACGGCTTGGTTTGAAAGATGAAACAACTCGTCAACTCTCACCTGTGGGGGGCAGCTCCAGGCAAGATGAATATATTGGGCCATCAAAAAAGAAAAGGAAGATCGAAAATTCAGGCTGCACCAGGTCTGCACCTGCTAAATTGCTTAAAAGAATCAAAGGAAAACACGTTGTTCTTCCAATTGAAAATGATAATGTGAACCATGATGATCAATTAGATGAAGATGATATTATTTCGCTTTCTAATGATTCTATGAGAATGTTCATCACAACCTGGAAGGAGGCATGTAAAGACTACACTGTGGGTGAGGTCAGTGGTGCTCTGATATTAATGAATTTCTAACAACTCCCTTACCCATATCAAAATTTGTTTTTATCTTGCTGTATCTTTCATCGATGTTGAATTTGCTTGATGTGTTTTATACACGCGTTGTTGATGATGGTTTTTTGGGTTGTGGTTGTTAAATCATCTTGAAGAAAATTGACTGCATAAATAATTGAGGTTAATTATTGAAAATTCTCTTTTAAAATTCTTTGAATAATTATAGTATTTTCTACACTTGTGATTAATTATATGAAAATCTATCTAAGACAATTTCAAATCCTGGAAAAGAGCCAACTTACTACATCGAACTTATAATGGAAGGAAGTTAACTTGAAAGCATTATATATGTTTCAAGAGTATATGGAATTCTTGAAGAAAATAGAAGTTAATTTTTTATTGAAATATGTCCAATAGGAGTAGGCAATAATGTGTGTATTTTATGTCTCTGTCAATTTATTTACATTTTATATTCTTTATCTTTTGCTGCTTTAATTTGACCTCTAGCAGTGTTGAGCCTACTGGAATGGTTCAAAATATACGTCATTTCTAGAGTGATTCCTTACAGCTGAAGGCGCTGGTGCTGAATACTGAACATTCTGCTGTTAGAGTATGCTTGTTACTTTTATTTAAGCCTTTAGGACAAGCGTGCTCTGCTGTCTCTGAGTTAGATCTGTCTGATACATTGTAGATGTTGTGGTCATTATTTGCACTTTTTACTAAAAGTTTTGAGTTCCATGCAGTCAGATTTTTGTTTTGTGCACCTTGTGGTCTGTCTGTTGCAGATTCACGTTTGTCTTAGGAACATCCCAACGAGTATCATTCTGCATTTTTGCCTCCCTTTTTCTCTTTTAGTCTGAATTTCATGGCTTAAGTTTAACTGTTTGTTCACTTATCTATATATTTTTCTGGTTGAAAAAATTATTGCAATATTAACTATTACAAGATTCACATCGAAAGAAGAAAATGGATCTGGATGGTGCAAAGATAATATATATTTTCCTGATAGGAGACAAAGAAACTTGTATATAAGGAAAGTGATGTTCAAATATGTGAACAAAAAATCCACCAGAAAACCTCTAAAGACTGCCAAAAAATCTGTACTACTGAAATTGATCATCTGTCCAAAGCAAAATTATAGGATGTATAGTATTTGGAGAACTCAAAACAAAATAAACTATCCCCAAATTCAAAAAATTAGCCCCTGAACCCCTTTCCAATTTAGATGAAGAAAGAAGAAAGGTGAATTGTTAAATTCTTTAGTAACAGAGGCCCAAAGTGAGGATGGTATCCCACTAAAAGCCGATGTCCTCTTCAAGATCTTCAAAGATTCTTCTTTTTCTTTCCATCCAAATCACCCAACAGAATATAAATACAATAATATTGAGATGACATTAATTTGCTATTTATTTCTTGATATATATGAGCATTTCATCAAAAGAACTGTTTTCACAATGAAATCAAAATTAAGTCGTATCTATGTAGGTGATGTATGTATGTTTTATCAATTAATGCTTCGTTATTGGTTTCTTTGCTTTTCATAATTTGCATTAGACTTGGGCAAATTCTTTATTTTATTAATTTTTGTTAAGGGTCATTGTTTTCTATATCTTTGGAAATTTTCTTTTCATGCTAGTAGATGTTGCAATTCTTAGTAGATTTTGTTCTGCTTTTGCAGGTTCTTGAAAGAATGCTTGAGTTCTATAACCCAGCAGATCCTAAAAAGGCGGCCCAACATATGAAGAGAATGAAATTAATGTTCTCATCCTACCCTTACATTGGATTACTAAATATTGCTGTAAGTTAATTATGGTCAATCTAGTAACATTAGAAAGCCATGTGTACATGTTGAAGCTGCATTTTCTAAAGTTAAACAATGACTTTTTTATTCCTCTTTTCATATTTATATTGATGTTTATATGTTAATGTCAGTATTTCACTTAATGGTTTATACTCCAGTCCGTTTATCCTATTTTGTCAATCTTTCTTTAATATATACTTATGAAATGCTCATTTTTCCGTGATGAGATGACTCTTTTCTGAGTGCTGAGGCCGATTTTATTGTGACAACTTTGTGGTTAATGTAATTTGAATTATTCTTAATCCTCAGTGGGTAGAACTTAATGTTTCTATACATCATCTGGTTGCTTATCTACTGAATCAGCAAATTTAAAGCCAAATCTGTTGTTCGGATTGGTAATAGAAGTAATATTTTTGTTTTTCGGAGAACAAAGGAGCTGGAGTCTTGTTGTGCTAGTGTTTCCCATCTTTATTGATTTTGCCAAACTGTGGACCTTGCTGTTTATTTCAAAATTGACGAGCTGAGGAAAATAGAAAGTATTGTAAATTGGATGGCTCAGGTATATTCTATTTTAAATCTTGCGCTGGAATGTTGTGTGGAGACTGGAGAGATTTCTTATCATCTCTTCCTCCATTGCCTGTAGCTTCCTTTTGAGGATAACGCATTTGTAAAGAAGCACAAATTTTGTAGGCCCTTTTAGTTCTCTTCTTAAGTATAATAATTTTGTTTTGGGAAAGGTAAGAAAGCTGAGGCAGACTAGAGGCGTGCTGTCCTAGCTTGTGGGAGAAGATTCCTTTGTTCTTGTTTTTGTGGAACTTCGAATGACATTACACTGTATTTTCTTTTCATGCTTTAATTTATTTATTTATATATTCTTCTCCATTCTGGTTCTCGTGCTTTGCTTATATTCCTTTCTTGGTTTCTCAGATATAATTGTTTTATCTTCCTTTATCTTCTTTTATCCGCTTTTGTCGAAAGGCACCCTTCCACGTATCCCAATTGTCATAACCAAGATCAACCACTTGCATATCTCCTAGCGGTCGTCCTAACTATTTCAGAGTTATTGATAACACTTACAGTATTGATACACAAATCTTTGATGAGATTGGGGTGCTTCCTATAATTGCTGTTGGCTCTGTTTGGTACTGCTCTGCTTTTCAATTGCTGTAGTTAAAGCATTTAGTGCAGTAATTTTTTCCACCCACTTACACCCTTATAATTGATAGCTAGTGATTTTCTTAGCAGACAACAATCCTAAACTAATCTTTACTCAACAGCATATCAAGCACGTCTCCAAGGCGGTCGGTTGAGTAGTAGACAACCATTGGATTCAACCAATTAGAACCCCTTGGGGCCACCTACCTTGGATGTTTACATCTACAAATTTGCGGACTGTCAAGGCTGTAGGGTTTGACAATAGTTCCTAGATAATAAACCAGTAAACATAGAAAGGTCAAGATGTTTCTGGGTATTCCCGAAGAAAAAGGGAGAAAAAAAAAGAAAAAACGAAAAGAAGCAATCAAGCACTGTGTTGATGTGTTGTCTGTAACTTATGCTTCAGAATGTATTACCCGCATATTTCCTTTATATCCCGTTTTTGTAATGTGTTTTTAAAATCAAAATTTGTACCTTCTATTGAACTCACATTTCTTGTTATTGTCTTCTCCCAGCTGTGTATGAAATATTATGAAAAATAATAATTTTGCATGTGGGATTGATTTTTGGCAAATGCTGTGATATAATAAAGTTTTTTTCTTCTTTGTGGGGTGGGGTGAGGGGACGGTTTCATCTCTTTTTCCTTTGTAATCTTTCAGAGAGTTCGTTAATTAATCAAAAGAATATAGGTATCATTAACATACTGGTTCTTTGACTTTTGGTTTTTCTCGTCTGTTCTTTGAATGCATGGTTTATGCTTTTACTGTTCATTATCATCTTTCTATTTGAGAGTTTCAAATATGAATAAAGTTGCTCCTTTTGTATTGCAGGTGACATCTATCAAATTTGGAATGTGGGATAGTATCTATGATACTTTACTGGCAGTTAGTCAAAATGAATTACCTAACACACCTTCTGATAAGTATTCTGAATATGAATGCATTGAAGTGGAACCAAGTAAACAAGTTGTAGTAGTAAGCAATGAGCAAGTTGTACAGCATACAAGCAGTAAGTGGTTCTTGCTTTACAGAAGAGGGTTTCTGAATAGTTTTTTTTTTTTTTTTTTAAACAATTGATCTCTCCCTGTTTTTTCTTTTGTTTGTGGACAACTTCTACAGAGATGCATCTTCTTTGTATTTTCTTTGTTCATCATGAAAAAAATAAAATTCATTGTATCATGTTCTGTTACAAGTGTTCTTTTCTGCTGTCCTCTTTCTTTTCCTTTTGTGCATTTGTGTGCACATGTGTTCATATTACTTTCTCAAAGGATCTTAACTAATAATTCTTTTGCCATTAATTTTTTGTTCTGTGAATGAGCCTTTCCTAAATAAAAGTCCTTGATCTTCGTCTTGGTTATCTGGTCTCTAGGTCGTCCATAGAGCCTTTTATTTTTTTTAGTGTAATGTAATTGATTGATAGATCTCACAGGTGTGACAGTGGAAGAAATAATGAAGAAAGTGTCTAAATATTTTGAGTTTGATCACGACATCGTAGGCGACATTGAATCTTCTGTAAAGAAGATATTTATACTTTTAAGGAAGCTGTGCAACTGTGCAACTTGGCTGACAAAGCAGTTTTGTGTTAAGGAATTCAGGTCCCTTGGTTATGGGGAGTTTTTAATGTTCCTGGAAAAATATGCCTCCGTATTACCTATTGAGCTGCAGAAGTTCTTCACTGCCGGTATAATTGACAGGTCTCCTTTACAGGTTTCCCTGTTCCAGCATCTGTTGATTGTGTTAGTATCACAGGCTTCAAATAGTTTATGGGAAAATGAAATAATTACCAAGCAGATGATCTCTGAGCTGCTTATGAGACAATTCCCATTACTGAGTTTCAAAATTGAGGAAAATGGTTCGATGGAAAATTTTCTAGAAATTGTGGGAAAATATAGAAATGATGTAATGTCAAAATGTGTCCTATTTTCTGCAACTTTATCAGGAATTTATCTTAGTAGGGAGACTGTGGTCCATCAAGGTAACTTTTTACTGGAAACCAAAGCAGTGGGAACCCACATTGGCCAGAGAACAAAGATTTCTGAATCTGTTACATGCAAGGATGCAACTGAAATCTTACTTAGTGCACCTATGTTGTCAGATCTGAACTCATGGTCACATTGGGACCATGTATTTGCTCCCTCTCTTGGACCTCTTCTGGGATGGTTGTTGAATGACGTCAATGTTAAAGAATTGATGTGCTTGGTGACTAAGGATGGCAAAGTAATCCGGATCGATCATTCAGCTACTGTAGATTCATTTCTTGAAGCTGCACTAAAGGGATCCTCTTTCCAAACAGCTGTGAAGCTGTTATCTTCATTTGCACTAGCTGGGGGAGAGAAAAATGTTCCTTTGCCGCTCCTGAAATGCCATGCAAGACGTGCATTTGAAGTCATTTTGAAAAATAATATGGACCATGTTGAAGTAAGTAATTGTAAGAATTATCTTATGCATGGAAGTACACCAAGTGGACAGAAAATGTTTAATGTAGTTGCTACTGATTGTTTAAGTGGTGAAGTGCACGAACAATTGATCAAATTTAGTAAGGCAGTTCCTGTTGCTTCAAGGTTTGTCCTTGATTGTCTTGGTTATCTTCCTTCGGAGTTTCGCAGTTTTGCTGTTGATGTGTTGCTTTCTGGTCTTCAATCTATAATTAAAGATGCCCCTTCTGCCATCCTCCATGAATGCAACCAAACAGAGCAACGGCTCATGCTTCATGAAGTGGGGCTGTCTCTTGGCATTGTGGAGTGGGTTCGTGATTACCATGCTTTTTGTTCCACCGTGACGACAGACTTGTCAATACCCTGTGGGGATTCTGGCTTGAAAGCTGCTAAGTCTGAGTTGAACACAGGGTTGATGTATATGCAAAGTGCTTTTAATAAAATTTCCAGTGCTAACAGCACAATTATTGATTCGGTTGGAGCTGATGTTCATAAAGAAGTCGGTGAAGTTTGTTACACAATTGGAGGTGAAGATTCCCTTGATAGAATAGGTGATTTTTCTGAACAATCATTATCCAAAGATAGGGAATACGAGGATGCAGCCCTGATTATTGAATCTATTAGGAAAGAAGAATTTGGTCTGGATCTAAATATTTCAAACATGGAAAGTGACATGTTGAAGAAGCAGCATGCTCGCTTAGGGAGAGCACTTCATTGTCTTTCACAGGAGCTATATTCTCAGGATTCACATTTTCTTCTTGAGCTTGTAAGTGTGTATTTATTTGATTTATTTGTTAATTTTTTTACTGCTAGTAGCAAAATTTTGCTTGTTAGTGAAGTTGGTTGGAATTAATTTCTTCAATTTGCAGTTGCATTTGAGAATGTCATGCCTTGTCCTCTCTTTCTAATTTTATTAATTGTTGGTTGTTGAGTTTATTTTGTATAATTCATGTTCATGTGATTCTATTAGCGATAGGTTCATTGCAGTGCTGGAAAATCTTGATGTCATTGGAAGGTTACTTATATGATTGGGTTCTGTAGCATATGGTGTATAACTGGATACCACATATTAAAGTTCATATCGAAATGTGGAAAAAAAAAATGACTTGATTTCAATCTGTTTCCAAGCGTCAAATGAGGCTTATCTTACATTACATATGGTTCCACTTCCCATTTCTCCCCTTACTAGCAAGAAACTGCATTTAAAGCCTGTGGTGAAAGAAAAAGAATGTTTTCCCATAAAAGGTTAACTAAAACTTGATGCAAATCAGCCATTAGGATTTGGATCAATGTGGTTATGTTACTGATTCTTTCCTATACAGAGATGTAGATCTGATCATGATGATCTACCTACTATGGGTGATGTAAATATGTAATCTGCTTTAACTGGCTAATCAGTTTTTGGTCTAACTTGCTGCTGTTTCTCTCTTTCTTCTCTTCTTTCCCCTGAATAAAGATACCTGATGGATTATTGAATGAATTTCTTTCTCTCCGTCTGAATTTTATCTTGGGATGCCCATGGAGCCTGTTTGAATAAGAATTGCACCATGAAAGCTACTCCAGATATGGCTGCCTAGAATTTAGATAGTCTCACTTGCTTTGGCTGTTGTGATGTGGTAATGATGCACTTGATTCCATGGAACTTACTGCCTTAGGAAACATTTTATAGTGTTCGGGTTGAGGTTCATTGTGAGCATTTTGTTATGATACATTGGCATAGAGGAACAGAATAATCAGGTTATGCACTGTATATTGATCAGCAAAATGTTTTTGTTTGAATTTTGACGTTCTGTTCTCTGGTTATGGGATTCTCTTGATGGGACATCTGCTTTATATTCCAGCCGGAATTTTTGTTGACAATTTATATGTTACACTAGAGTGGCGGTACAAATATTGTCCCTGTACCACTTTTCGTTGACTTTGTAAATGTTATTCATTCTCTATTATTTGTTTTTTGCCTTATAAGAGATCTACTCTTTTACAACATTGCTAGTGTTTTATAGTATACACACCAGTCTTAATTGTATGCACTATTTTGTAAGCTTGATTCTGTATCCAATTTGATTTCAGATTTAAATTTTTGATAGCAACTGCTGGTAAAATCTTAAGTCAGTTAATTATTCTTTATATTGGTCCAGGTTCAAAATGCTGATGATAATATCTACCCAGAAAATGCAGAACCAACTCTGACATTTATACTTCAAGAGTCGGGCATTGTTGTCCTAAATAATGAGCAGGGTTTTTCTGCTCAGAATATCAGAGCACTTTGTGATGTTGGAAATTCAACTAAAAAAGGATCGACCGCTGGGTATATTGGGCAGAAGGGCATAGGTTTCAAATCCGTATTTCGGGTATGTTGAAAGAATATTTATTATTTTTAACATTTATTTATTACAAGCCTGAGCAAAGATATTGTTTGGAAAGTGAATTATGTACAATGAAATGTCTAATAGAGCAACAGCAGCAGGAGGAGACAAAATAATTGACTCTTTAATTTAGATATTGAATGGTTCCAATTGATGTGCTATCTTGCTCCACACTTTTCTAAAGATACGAATCTGAAGAATATAACTCCTTCAAGAAGCTAGTCTCGTTGGTCTAGTTTTAATATTGTATCACTGTGCTCACTAGCCTTCAAAAATAATGGCCTTTTTTTAACTCGATACTTAATTTGCTAAATTTGGCTATTTTAGGTAATTAATTATGTTTGTTTTTATTTGCTTAATGGCATTTAGACATTTTATTAATTATTTTTTAACTTGTTTGAAAGTAAAAAGTGTGAATCTAGAAAAATCCATAAAAATTTAAAGTGTACATATTTTTGTTTTGTAGACTGTCTAGCTCTTTCTCAAATTCATTAAAGAATTGCATAATTTAAGGAATTTAATATAATAAAATAGCATGGTTATTATTTTTTGATCTTTTATTTTAATTTAAATCTATTGAGATTGTCTTACAAATTAAAAAATATATATTTACCCTTTTGTGTAACACATAAATTATAACAATATTCAAGACTTCATTGTTTTTTTAGGATTTAAAATCTATTAGGGTACCAGGGTAAAAATATTGATTTTTTAGAATTTTTTTTATATTTATGAAAATACAAACAGTTAATACTAGACAAACAAACAAATAAATCATTTGGATTCAAACATTAAAGTCTATTATGCATTCAGACCTTCAATTATAAAAAACAAATGGTAACTAAGAGAAATTTTCAATGAGTCATGGCAAGAATGCTAATGCGGATTCTTATTGAGCCACTTGGGCTAGTTTGGTACAAGCTACAGTTGTATTCAAATCAAATTATGTAGCTGACATGAATAGCACAATAGAATAAACATAATAAGAAATCAAATAGATAAAATTACAAAAGAAAAGAATAGAGGATTGCTCAAGAAATAAATATTATTACTTTGACAATCGATTGGTTTTGATTTTGATTTGTTCAAAGTTACAAGTGCAGTAATGATGATATTTCTGTTTAAAGTTACTGTGTGATGTAGATTTTTTTTTTCGTTACTGTACTCAATGAATTTAAATACCCAACTCTAAAATGTTTTCAACTTTGGAATTTCCCTTTACTGTTGGTCTTAAGCATATAAAGGCAATGGTCTTCATTGGTGTCATTATGTTAACAAATTGTATGAATAATCTGCTTGCTTCAAATGTTGTTTTGTCTTTTGTTAGGTTACAGATGCTCCTGAGATACATTCGAATGGGTTCCATGTCAAGTTTGATATAAGTGAGGGTCAAATTGGTTTTATTTTGCCTACAGCTGTTTCTCCTTGCAACATTGACAAGTTTTGTAGGCTGGCATCTAAACACCCTGTTCAATTGGACAGTAAGTGTTGGAAGACCTGTATTAGGCTTCCTTTCAGATCAAATTTATCTGAAGGAATTGGGATGAACAACATTGTCAATATGTTTTTAGATCTTCATCCTTCTTTACTACTTTTCCTTCACCGCCTTCAGTGTATCATGTTTCGGAATATGCTCAATGATTCACTCATTGTCATGAGGAAGGAAATTGTTGGAGATGGTATCGTAAATGTTTTGTGTGGGGAAGATAAAATGACCTGGTTTGTGTCATCTCAGAAGTTGCAGGCAGATGTTATTCGTCCTGACGTGCAAACTACAGAAATTGCTATAGCATTTACATTACAGGAGTCAGATGAGGGGAATTACGGTCCATTTTTACAACAACAACCTGTTTTTGCTTTTCTTCCTCTAAGGACTTATGGTTTGAAATTTATTCTCCAGGGTGATTTTATCCTTCCTTCATCTAGGGAAGAAGTTGATGGAAATAGTCCCTGGAATCAGTGGTTATTATCCGAGTTTCCTGGCTTATTTGTCAGTGCAGAGAGATCTTTTTGTAATCTTCCTTGTTTTAGAGAGAATCCAGCAAAAGCTGTGTCAGATTATATGAGCTTTGTTCCCCTTGTTGGGGAAGTGCATGGTTTTTTTTGTAGTCTTCCTCGAATGATAATTTCTAAATTACGAATGTCTAACTGCTTGATTCTGGAAGGAAAAAATGATCAGTGGGTACCTCCCTGCAAGGTTCTAAAAGGTTGGAACAATCGGGCACGCACTGTTCTTCCTGAAAGCTTGCTTCATGAGCATGTTGGCCTGGGATTCCTGAATAAGGATATAGTTTTGTCAGATTCATTGGCAAGGGCGCTGGGTATTGAGGAGTATGGACCCAAAATTCTACTTCAAATTATATCCTCGTTGTGTCGGACAGAAGATGGCCTGAAATCAGTGGGCCTTGGTTGGTTATCTTCTTGGCTAAATGAGCTTTATATCATTTCATTCCATTCTTCGGGACAATCTTCATTGCTTTCTGGCATAGAAACAGATTTCATTGATAACATCCGAAAAATTCCATTTATTCCCCTTTCAGATGGTACATTTAGCTCAGTGGATGAAGGAACCATTTGGTTACATTCAAATAGCTCTGTGATTGATGGCGGGGTTGGACTCGAAGCTTTTCCAAATTTGAGTGCAAAACTTCGAACCGTGAGTCCTGCCTTCCTTTCTGCATCTGCTGTTGATAATTCATGCTTGAGTGGGATCTCAGTAGACAACCTTACGAGGATGCTTCTCAAAATTGGTGTACAACAGCTATCTGCACATGATATCGTAAAGGTTCATATTCTGCCAGCGATATCCGATGAACAAACTGCCAATGGTAACAAAAATTTGATGATAGATTACCTCTGCTTTGTAATGATCCATTTACAGTCTTCCTGTCCCAATTGTCATGTTGAGAGAGAGTTTATCGTTTCAGAGTTGCGAAATAAAGTCTTCATATCAACAAATCATGGGTTTAAGCGACCATCTGAGATATCAATTCATTTCAGTAAAGATTTTGGCAGTCCTGTAATTGTAAATAAGTTGATTCATGTCATGGATATCAAATGGTGTGAGGTTGACATCATGTATTTGAAGCATCTAGCAAATGAGCTGCTCTCAAGTGGACTCATAAAGTGGAGAAAATTTTTTCAGGAAATTGGCATCACAGATTTCATACAAGTAGTTCAAGTTGATAAGAATGTTGCTGATATATCTCATATTGTTTCCGAAGACATGATGTTGACTAAGGAGCTAATTTCTCCCACATTAGCTGTTACGGACTGGGATTCTGATGAGTTGGTTCGTTTATTGTCCCTACTTACAACAACTGTCAATCGGGAATGTTGTAAATATTTATTGGAGATTCTTGATACTCTATGGGATGATTGCTATTCTGACAAAACTACAGGTTATTATAAATCTGAATCCTATGACAGAGCCTTCAAGTCTTCATTTATAAGTAACATCTGTAAAGTTCAGTGGGCAGTGTCAAGCTTGGATAATGAGCTTCACTATCCTAAGGATTTATTTCACGACTGTGATGCAGTGCGCTCTATCCTAGGTGCATCTGCTCCATATGTTGTTCCAAAGGTTAGTTTGATACCTGTATATAATGGACGTGTTCCTTTCTTCTTTTCATTCATGTAATGTGTGTGTACAAGAAAGTCATTGCTCATTTCCTTAAGCTCAATACCAATTATGTTTTGGACTTAGTTTTATCAGAACAAGGATTTTGAATAAGTGAATTTTCTGCCACTTGGGTTTTTGCTCTTCATTTATTGGGATGGAAGGGTGGATTTCTATTGAAAGGAGATAAAAACAAGATATGCATTTGTCTCCACCTCTTTCTGGGATATGAATACATTAGTTTTGTGGGTCAGAAAAGTTTTAACAACTGACATGGTTTTATAATTTTTTTTGTCCTTTTTTGTCCATTTAATGAGCTTAAACCGAAAATAAGTAGCCACAACATATGAAATGGTAACCTGATGGAATCCATCTATTAATTCAAAAAAAAGATAAATTTGTAAAGTAATTTTGTTTTTCATTTGAAACAATGAGAATATTATTCCATTGTAATTTCTACTTAAAGCTGTATGAGACTGTTAAGTCTCCCTGTCAAATGGAAGGTCTTTTTCCTTAAGTGAATTTTCGTGCATTATATAATTAAGCCGTACATTTATTTTTGGAACAGGTTCAAAGTGAAAAGTTGGTACGTGATATTGGCTTGAAGACTGAAGTTACCCTTGATGACATTCTGGAAATCCTAAAAGTATGGAGAGAATTTGAGACACCATTCAAGGCTAGGTATTGATGCTTTATCACGATGTTTGGGTTCAGCATTTTATTGCAAATAGTGGGATAATCTATTTTTACCTGTTTTCTTCCACTGTCTAGTTAACACGAGCATTTTTACGGTATTTTCAGCAGATTAGAGAATTTTTTATAAATATCTATTACTTTTTCTGCATCTCCTGCATATCAGTGGAACTAAACTATTTATTCTGGTATGAAGGGCCATCAAATGAAAAATCCTATTTGGAGACAAACTTAGCTGGAGAAGCTTCTCACCATAATTTGTTTCATATATGGGTCAATTTATGATATTCATTCCTTCTCCTGCTAGTGAATAAGTTTTGTTAGATATTGCATATCTAGTTCCTTTGGGATGTAAAGTATTTTGGTTGTATGGAAACTTGATATGTAGATGTATATCACTTGCATAACTCATGTTGACTGGTATCACATGACATGACTAATCTGAATGTTTTATTGCCATTTTATATTATATATAACTATAGGGCAATAGGTAATTGTACAGGAGATTGGTTGGATCTAGGAAAGCATAACCAATGATTAAAAAAATGAATGGACAAAGCAGATTCATTGATGAGTTAAAACTATGTTTCCAGATTTGTATTGTATGATTGTGATATTCTACATTAATCATTCAGTTTGTAGTTGATGTTATAACCATATGAACCCAACAATGCCTGCCTGCTTTTAAAGGATGTAGGTGCTTTAGGCATGCGTCCAATTTTGTTTATACACAAAATCTGCAATATTATTGTCTGTAGACACGTGCAATGAATGTCTTGATTTGCTGTTCTATTTTTTTTTCTCTGTTGAGGGGAACTTTTAAATGAATTTTTTTCTATTTTAAAAATTTCTTTGATTTATTCGGCATAAATTTATGTCATATCTCCGTAACCAAATTTTACTTTTCTCAATTTCTCTGATTTTTATACTTGTTATATACTGCAATTCTTAGAACTGCCATTTGTTTTCTTAGGCATACCCTTGGCTTATCAATGTTCATCATGGGTATGTTATTTATGCTTGGATGGGAGCTTTTTGCGTGGCCTTCTGGGTGGTGTGTGAACTTGTAAATACTTGAAATACATTAGATTGGTATTTTGGTCTCTCTATATTGAGATGCCTTTCGGAAGGATTCGTGTTAACAATTTGCTTACCACAAGTAAAACATTTTGATATTTTAATTTTCCTTTTCATCTGCCTTTTTGAAATGATTGATATCTACATTATACTTGGTTCCATTTATGTTTTTTGCTTATGATCCATCAGAAATTCTTGGTAAATAGGAGCTTGATAACTTGTCTCAGTATTCTTTGCACTTAATTTCATTTAGGAACAGTGGCCATGAGTTTTGATTTTGTTATCAAGTTATTTTGCATCAAGACATTTATTCGGTATATCTGTTGTGCAAGGAATGTGCTTTATACATATCTAAGAATGTATGCACATGCATATGGAATGGAGTACTTATGATATTCTGGCAATTGAAACTTGCATATTTTGGATTTTTAAAACACTTTTTCCAGCCCTTTGATGTTAAAAAGTTTTGAGGTTATTTTGGTGTAGATATAGTTTATATATTGCATACGCGCAATATTCATCTTGGTCAATCTCATTCCTTTTTAATTTGTTTGTTCCATACATGACCCTTGTCATTGAAAATTTGATCTTTTTTTTTTCTGGCAGTATAGCACAAATGTCTAAATGCTACACATGTATGTGGAATGAGATGACTGCTTCGGGGCAAAATATTTTCAAGTTACGGTCAGGTCCTTTCATATTTGTTCCATATACATCTGGCTCCAGGCGCGAGGATGTGGTATCTGGTGTATTTTTGTCTTCCGAAGAAGTATATTGGCATGATCCCACTGGTACTACAGACCTAATAAAGAAGATGCATCCTCAGTGCAGTTCTGTTGGTGCAACGCACCATCAGTTAACCAAGATGTTGTGTGATGCATATCCTGGCCTTCGTGATTTTTTCATCAAGATATGTGGAGTAACTGAGATTCCCTCTCCTCATAGCTACCTGCAGATTTTGCTGCAGCTGTCAACAATTGCTTTGCCATCAGAAGCTGCCAAAGCTGTATGTGTTATAATTAAAAGGAAATTTTTCATTGGCCTGCCCTGAAGTTTGTTTAAAATATAGGCACACCCCTCATTTTGAAGTTCAGCTAACCTCAGGGGAGGTGAATGAATTTTCAATAATTTAAAACTGACTTGCAATTGACAAGCTCTGTACTAATGTATTTCTTCAACATTTTAGGTTTTTCGTGTTTTCCTCAACTGGGCTGACGGACTGAAATCCGGGTTGCTGAGTTCCAGAGATATTGCTTACTTGAAAGAATGTCTTGAGAAACTGGAGTACACAGTGCTTCCAACTGCTCAAGATAAGTGGGTTTCCCTACATCCTTCTTTTGGTCTAGTATGTTGGTGTGATGATAAGAAGTTGAGAAAGAGATTTAAGCATGTGGACGGTATTGATTTTCTGTACTTTGGAAAACTTGGTGACAATGAGCAAGAGATGCTTCAAACTAAAGTGTCTAGTCTAATGCAAACTCTAGGTATTCCTGCTCTTTCCGAGGTAAGATCTGCTTTTCCGCCCGTTGGGCTGGGATGGGAAGAGGATTTTATTAGGATTTTATTCTTGAATGCTTTTAACTTTTCCAACCATATCCGTTTTCATAATTACCTTTGGTGCTTTTGTACACTGCATTCTAAAATGTTAATAATGTTTCATTTGAATATGCCAATGAAAATATTTCGATGTCTGCTTTTCCTTCCCTCTATGTTTTGAAATTGCTATTGCCTTTTGCAGGTTGTAACTCGTGAAGCAATATACTTTGGACAAGCTGATTGTTGTTTTAAGGCTGCACTGGTGAACTGGGCTCTTCCTTATGCTCAGCGCTATATCTTTAGTTTGCACCCTGATATATATTGCAAACTCAAGCAGTCAGGTTTTGATGTGCTTAATCATCTTCAAATTATTGTTGTTGAAAAGCTGTTCTACAGGAACATTATTAAAAGCAATGGCGGTGCTTCTAAAAAGAAATTTGGATGCAGCTCTCTTCTACAGGTAATCCTTCATTTGGCACACTGTTATTTTGTTTTACGATACAGATGCATATTCAAACAAGTTCTACGATAGTATTTTTTGCTATTGTATCCTTCTCATTTAATTTTTACAGGGTAACATTTTGTACACAACACGGGATTCTGATTCTCATGCCTTATATATGGAGCTTTCTCGTTTGTTCTTTGATGGTAATACGGAATTACACTTGGCAAATTTCCTTCACATGCTCACGACCATGGCAGAATCAGGTTCCACCGAGGAGCAGACAGAGTTCATCTTAAATAGCCAGAAGGTGCCAAAGCTTCCTGGTGAAGAGTCTGTCTGGTCAATCTCTTTTGCACTTTCTTTAACTGAGAATGACAAATCACATCAATCAACTTCTTGTTTACTGGAAGAAACTGAGCAGAATTCTTTAAAATCCAAGAGGAGAGCAGAAATCAGCTCGAGCTGGCCACCTGTGGATTGGAAAACTGCTCCAGATTTTAGTTATGCTCGTGCACACGGTTTTAAGACACAGGCAGCAATTGCACAGCAATGTAATAGCTCAAAAATGAAAAATAGGGATGATTCGGAAGATCTGGTTCCCTTAGGGATTGGTGCCAATTTGAGCATTGGAGACAACTTAGCAATTACTGCAACATCATTAATCTTATCAGACACTGAAAATTTAGGAGGTCAGATTGACCACCTTTTCAGCCACAATGATTCCACTATGGATGTTGGTTCTGATCCTGTTGACTTAGCTAATCTTTCCAAAGGTCCTGAGTTGGGTTTATCTAAATTTAGCATTAGAGACCGGCTAAATACTGGCCCACCTGATCTAGAACAAGCATTACGAACTGGGAAACTGGGTGAGCTTGCAGCCTTTCGACACTTTACTGAAGTTTTAGGTAAGACAAGTGTGCAATGGGTTAATGAAAATAATGAAACTGGATTACCCTACGACATTGTAATAAGGCATGGGGAAAATAGTAGAGAGTATGTTGAAGTTAAAGCCACTAGATCTGCGAGGAAGGACTGGTTCAAAATAACAATGAGAGAGTGGCAATTTGCTCTTGAAAAAGGTGAATCTTTCAGCATTGCTCATGTTTTTTTACAAAGTGACAACAATGCTCAAGTGACTATCTACAAGAACCTAGTGAAACTTTGCCAACTAGGCAAATTGCAGTTGGTTATTATGATGCCGCGGTAGCAGAATGAATTTTCAATCATGTTCTTAACAGTTGCTGTGTGTTGTTTTCGCTTATGTGGATTAAAATTGTGAAACCAATGGCAGTCTTTTATTCAGAGATGCTTCAGGGATGAATGTGCTCATTCTTCACCTTGTTTCCGTGGAGTACGCTTCTGATTGTGAATTTGGAGGTAATAGTCAATCACATTGTCTTAATTTATAATTTTCTATATATGGTTGATAGACGGTATAGCTATCAGGAAACATGAATTCTTATTGGAGGATATAAAGGTTTCTGCACTCCGCAAGCAAAGATTTTCTCAGAAAGAAGGAATATTATAATCATAGGGTTCTGAGTATAGGTCTTAACAATGAAATTTATTTGTGAAACTGGATATGAATAATGTATTGTTAGCGTAAATATTGTCATAAGAAGATAAATTTAATTTGTCCTAATGGCTTAGCTTAGCTTAGCTTGTTTATTTAATTGGGTGGCATATGCCCTGAATGGAATAGTCTGCCCATTTCAAAGAGGTTTGTTAACCTTGTAAATGCTCATGCCCATCTGATCTGAGACACAGAAATTTTGTTTATGTAATTTAAGGTTCATTAATTTTGTTATAAATTCAATTAATTATGTGGCGGTTGAGTTTTGAGTGCATGAGGTGGTATAGTTATATTATTGTGAATGTAATATATGTGTATATATTATTTTTGTAACAATACAAAGATATAATAATAATAATAATAATATCAGTTTGCATTATTAAATTTGTATGTACTTATCACTAGTAAAAAAGATTTATCTCGTTAAATAAAATATTATATTGTCTTAGATAATATTGGAGAAAAGAGTAAGACCGAAGAGATGAATGCAAATTAATTGGCCTTTTCGATCCATCCATTATAGCCAAAATCTAGGGGTCAATATTATAAATTTAAGGGATAAACTTTGAACTTTCAATAATTTAATTTTAACAAATTTTAAGTTTTACAAAATCTTCAATAATAAAAAAAAATTCCAAACAGATCAAACTGTCCCTAAAAGAGACTCTTAGGCTAGCAAACGAAGAGCGTGGGAAGTTGAAAGTAGAAGCTGCTAAGGTTAAAGCTGAGGAAAGGAAGGTTGCTGAAGAAGAGTTTCGACAAGCCCTAGTATGTGCCTCTTCTTTACATTATTGATTATTGGTAATCATAATAAATAAATATAATTTATTAACGAGTTTTCGATTCATGACTTGAAAACATGCTTTTCAAACTATGATGGACATCTACCAAGAAAAAGCTCTTTTTCTTGGTAGAAAAAGCTCTTTTATACTTAGATTCAAAAATTAACTATTAAACACAAAAAAAACTAACTGTTAAATTCAAAATCTGCAAGTGTTTGATTGACCACAGTAATTCATCTGATCAATTGAAAATTTAAGCATTCTGAACTTAAAATTCTGTAATAATTCTATCAACTATTACAAACCATTTGGTCAACTGTTACAACTCATTTACAATTTAATCCATCACTCATTTTGACCAAATAATTTTAAAAATCTTACATTTTAGTCCTTTTTTCAACAAAGATTGAAAATCTTGCATTTTAGTCCAGTTTTAGCAAGTTTGAAACTTTTGCATTTTGGTTCATGAAAATTTTTTGACTCATAAAGAGAAATATTTTTGAACTTACTATATTATCAAATGCACCATCACACATAAAATTGTATATAACATATTTAAAATAAAATACTATTGGCTTGTAAGTTCTTGAACACATAAAATTGTATATAAAATATTTAAAATAAAATAATATTGGCTTGTAAGTTCTTGAATTCTTGCATTTCTTATGTTTGAGTTTTTGATTCTTTAACTTTTAAGTTCTTGAAACTTTAATCTCTTGAGACTCTTGAAGTCCTTTTCCTTAACTTGATTGATTCATATATTTTTTTTTATCATCAAAACATGAAATTATATGACACTAAGGTCAATAATACCTCTCTTTTTAATAATGACAAAATGATAGAGATATAAAAAAGACTCGTCCTATCAATTGGAATCAAGCACCACCTGTAAAAGGTAATAAAGTACAATAAAAGAAAAAACACTTTTATATATAAAGAGAGTACATTTTTATATGCACAATTATGACTACAACTCCTCAAAAATTTATTACATATAGTCACAATCATATATAGTTATAACCTTTCCCCCTCTTACATCATATATCACATATTTTCCCCCTTTTTCACATATAGCCATCCCTCCCCCTTTGGCATCATAAAAAATAATAATAGAAGTATAACAAAAGCGAGAGAAAATAGAATCATAATCTAGTGAAAAGGGCAATATATATATAATTACCAACATAAAAACTCGAATAGGCCCTCATGACTAATATCACCAACATAAAAACTCAGGTCACATGGTCATAATCATCAAAACAACTTGGCCTTCTCGACCTCATCATCAAAACACAATTATAAAACATGGCTCACTAGCCGTATTATCATCATAAAATCATCGTCAAAGCATAGCATCTTAAAAATGGCTCAAAGGACATACATCATACACAACATCAAAACAGGGCCTATTGGCCAAATCATCATATACAAATATATGCATCAAATAAGTCAAATCCAACATACAAATCGTTTATCATTTTAAAAACCATGCAAAAACATATTTATATATATACATTTTCGTATCAACCAGTATAATGAGCCAAATCATTTATAAAACAATTACAAATCATTATAAACCTAAAATACAATATGTTTTAAAGAAATAAAATAGAAAGGATTCTACTTACAGGTTGGGGAGGGTATGCACTCCCTAGAGTTCTTCGCTCAAGTTGTGTTCCTGATCCTCACGATCGGTGCCTAAATACATATACCAAAACTCCATCAATATTCATTTATAAATTACTAACATGATTCGCATGCATAGAATATAATTACCCCAGATACCCTGAATTAGTTTGTACCCGAAATCGGATAAAACCTTCGTTAGGCAATCGATTATCGAATCCTTACTACCAATAACCCACATTCGAATTAAACTAATGTATTTTGACTCGATTCTACGATTCTCACATATAGACTCCACGTCCTTATTGAAACAGTAACTTAGGTACTGTTTACCGTCACCCATATTTTTTGAATTCATATTTCTAACTTTCTAACGAGTTACTCAATCATCCTATGTCCTAATTAATATCAAAAAACTTAAATTTATGTGATAAAATTAGAAAACCAAATATGAAGCACAGTAAAATCTATTTTCTAAAAATTAACCAAAATGCAAAACAAAAGCTACAGATAGATTGGAAACGGAGCTATGAACCTTGTGGTATCGTCGATTTTCTTTAATTTGGCCTAAAAGCCAAAAAACCCCAATTTGAGCTTTGAAACCCTAATTCTTCAAACTCATTTTCTGCATTCCTTGCGAACAAACGAAGCAAGCAACGTGCTTAACAGGTGGAATGTGACAAGACGATGAAGAGAAATCAAAGAAAGGATTAAAATGAGGTAGGTGTATGAGAGGAGCAGAGAACAAACGAGAGAGGGGAGGAGAAGGGAAAGAAGAAGAAAACGGGAGAAAAGAAAAGGGGTTCAACTCCTTTTATAAAAGTGGAGGTAAAATTATCATTTTATCCTTGATTATATACCCTGATTATATAAGAAAATAAGCTTTCAGAAGGGGCCAAATTGATCTTTTCGTGCGATTCGATCGAAAGAATCGACTAGTTCATTCGAACAAATCAAACCTTTCATTCGATTGAGGATTTTACGAGCCCCTGAAAAATTTGAACCCATACATTTGCTCGAACGATCCACCCATTCATTCGGCCAAATGATATTTCGCTTAAACAAATCAGTGATTCGTTCGATCATAAATTATCGAGCTCCCTGTAAAATCTAATGCCTTCGATTCGATCGAATAAACCAAGCTTTCATTCAGTCGAACCCCTTCGTTCGAACGAAATCAAGCATTCGTTTGATCGAATGCTTCTCATTTTGGGTTTTCTCTTACAATCAAGTTCCCACTAAATTTTTGACATCCATTTTCACTCCTTAATCATTCTAACTTCATTAAAACCTCAAATCAACCTTCGAAATACTAACAATTTATACAGAACCCGTGCATATATTTATAAAAAGACGCAAATACTCTTACTAAAAAATACGGGGTCTAACAGTCTACCCTCCTTATAAAAATTTTATCCTTGAAATTTACTCATATGTATCTTACGACTTAAAACATCAAAGAACTAATGAATTCTCACAACCAAAAGTCTATGTAGCTGGATTACCTGTTTCTGTATCAAGATTAACCTGAGCCTGTTCTTGATTCATAGCGAACATTCTTGCTTGCCTCTGAGTCTGACCTCGAGTCCTCTGTATACCTTGTTGCATCATAGAAGAATTATTTTTCCTGAATTCCTGGCTAACTGGAGTCGTTGCTTGCATTCTCAATGGTTGCTACAAGTTACTATGGTATGGACCTGAAACAGATAGGTCACCTGTCTCCGTTCTAACTCGGTCAGGACAATGCTTCATAACGTGGCCTGGCTGTTGACAATGATAACATACAGGAGGTAGCCAACAGGTACCACTATGATACCTCATATAATTCCTGCATCGATTTATTGTCTAATCTTGATTAGAACCCTTGGTGTACCCAATCTAGATGGTTTTGGCTCCCATGGAGAGAAAGATGGATTATTGGAAGCACTAAGAGATGAGGGACTACCCGATGAGTCACTACTATGACTTTTCTTAGATGACGATCCCACTTGAATACTAAGATCCTTTCTCTTATGAAACACTCCTCGGAACTTTCTCTTTCCTACTAACTTTTCAACCCTTAACGCCATATGGATCATTTCCTTATAACCTTGGTTACCCGTTAGCATCATCTTTTCTCTGATCTCAAAATTCAGCCCTTCTTCAAACTTAGCACATAGACTTTCTTCATTAGCAAACTCAGGGATGAATTCAACTAACTCTCGCAGTTGAGTTTCATACTCGGTCACTGTACTTTCCATCTGTTTTAACCTCAAAAATTCTTGTTTCTTTTGGTTGCAGTGAAATGGCGTATAATACTGATCCTTAAATTCTTGAACAATTCATCCCAAGATAATGATGATGTCGTTCTAGCTTGCAAGTTAGCCCACCAAACAGTTGTACTGCCTTCCAATAATCGAGTAGCCACTTTTAACTTCAACTTATCTTCCAATTCTATATCCTCAAAATTCTTTTCTAGTTTCTTCAACCACCTACTTGTTTCAATAACATCTGCAGATCCGCTAAATGGCACACTCCCCAGTTGTCTAACTTCTCAAATCAACTTAAAAAACTTCAAAATCGGTCTAGATGACTTTGTTGTCGTAGGAGCTACAGTAATCCTTGGATACGGGTATGATATGGATAAGGGTATGACGTTGGTCCGCCCTGTATCTGAGCATTATTACAATATGCCATATATACTGCCCATGCTTCAAGTGTTATAAGAGGTGGCATTCCTGACCCTGGGAATAGATACTGAGGAGGAGGGGGTACATTAGCTTGCTCAGGTTTAGACTGAGGCGCAAAGGACAATTCATCTTGTCCTTCCTCCTTGGAAACTCTTTCTTCTCAGGGTCTACCCCTTCCTCTACTAGATCTCGATGACATCTCACACTACACAAAAAAATGCAATATTCAAATTCTCATACACTCAACTACATACTATTAGGGTGGTAATGCATGATCTATAACTCGACTCACTAAATCCACTAGGCACTTTTCAAAATCATTCAAAAGTCATGTAAAACAATTTTCCAAAACATGTTCAATAATTAACAAAATCATTTCAAAACCTTTAACTCTGATACCACTAAAGTTGTCACGCCCCAACCCGTGGGTTTCATGTGACAATCGTCACAGATTTCTAGTAAGCATTCCTTAGGCCTAGAACGCTTACTAAGAACCTATAAGGCTAAAAATTAAAAATCAAACACGCATAAAATACTTCCAATATTTTTCTCCAAACTCCCAAACTACTCAATTCTCAAAATCAACACAAACATAAACACAAACATTAACCAATCAAATCCATCATAATAAAATCATATATCAATGTATCAAGAATATCAAATTTAATTCTTACAAAATTTTCAAAACATAAAATAATAATATTATTTTATTATAAAACATAATATAATAAATATCATCAAATATCTTGTTCTTGAAAACCAAACCAAACCAAGAGAGCCATGAATAATTTCAGATGCTCCCAATGGACTCAAATGATAAGTATGAGTCGAGTATAGAGTCAATACCTGAGATCACCACTCTTGCTGCTATCACCACCCTTCACGTACTCTCTGCGCTGTGCCTATGAGTGGGAGAAAAAGGGTGAGCATACTAAAGTATACTCAGCGAGAGAATAGTAATAAAAATAATAAATTAAAACCTTTAATAAACAACATTCAATCAAAAAAGAAATAACCAAAGGAGGAACAAGTCTAGAACATCTTTTCTTTTCCAATTCATTTATTAACAAATCTCATAAAACTTATTGGACATAGCCGATTCTTTGGTAATTGTGCTGATCAGGCACAACTCCGAACTATCAGTGAGTTTTATATGCAATATAAACATGTTATTTAAAAACTATATTTTAAATGTAGAAAATAAAATAATGCATGGTTTAGTTAGAACATAAGTCCACCATTGATGTTGACTATCAAGTAGTCACATGGTGATACTCGTGACTGTCCTTTACAAATACATAACTCCAGATAATCCTCTATCTATCATGCACTCACCTGAGTAGCCTCCTCAAGGTCCATCCTCAGGCTGCTGCACATCAAATCTCCAGATGGGCTACTATCTGTCCCAATATGGCACACTCTCACCTAGGAAGCCACCTTGTGGTCCTTTCCTAGACTACTTCACATCACTCATCTAGACGGCCTCTATCTAGGTTCGTCTTAGGCTATCACATCAGCACTCACCTAGGGGTTCACATTCTAGTGATCTCTCCCCCAGGCTATCACCCTATAGTTACAGTACTCAAATAGGCCCTCATGGCTACTATCACCAACATAAAAACTCGACTCACATGACCATAATCATCAAAACAACTTGGCCTTCTCGGCCTCATCACCAAAATACAATTATAAAACATAGCCTATTGGTCGTATTATCATCATAAAATCATCATCAAAGCATAGCATGTTAAAAATGGCTAAAACGCCATACATCATACACAACATCAAAGCAGGGGCCACTAACCAAACCACCATATACAAACATATACATCAAATAAGTCAAACCTAATATACAAATAATTTATCATTTCAAAAACCATACGAAAACATATTTATATATATACATTTTCATATCAACCAGCATAATAAGCCAAATTATTTATAAAATAATTACAAATCATTATAAACATAAAATATAATATGTTTTAAAGAAATAAAATAGAAAGGATTCCACTCATAGGTTAGGGAGGGTACGCACTGTAGAGAATTTCATCAAAAATTCTAGGATCTATTTATGCCATAATATGTATATTTATTTGCATTTATCAAAACACATGTGATAACATAGCAATTAAGGATAGATTTTGTTACCCAAGTGAGTGCTCACCAAGTTTGAAGTCTCCCCCAAGCTTCCAAGGGTAATCCACACCCTAGCCTTGATGATGGAAATGAAGATGATGGTTGGAGATTTGATTTTGTGGACAAAAGAAACCAATTTTCTTTTGTGTTCAATGGCCAATCTTTGCTAGCTTTTCCTCTCCTTCTTTTCTTCCTTTTCTTTGTTTGTAAAAATTGAAAGAACAAGCTCAATTCAACTAATTGCCGTGAGCTCAAGAAGAATGAAAACAAAGCACTTTTCTTCTTTTTTTATTTTTTTTCAAGTTTTCTGTGTGTAGTTTCAAAAAGGAAAACAAAAGCATTATTTATTTAATTGATACAAAACCAATTAAATGTCCACCTCCAATGTCTCCCACGTATACATGTAATACTTGGTGGAAAATGGATTTCACAAAATTGGATGCAAGGTGGCATGCAAGAATGAGAGGAGCCAATGAAAAAACACCATTTATAAGTATATATGTACAAATGGGATTGGTTGGAAAAATGGTTATTATCCACAAAAAAATATTTATAAATATAAAAATATATATATATATATATTATTATTATTATTACCATTAATAATAATATCAATAAAGAAATATATATATACATATTTATATATAATAAAACAAATATGAATATTTATTAATTACCATAATTAATAAATATTAGAAAAATTATTGGCCATTGGATTAAATACCAAAAA
>JAVXUL010000010.1:10287647-10304647 GCA_035590515.1 Trichilia minutiflora | reverse complement strand
GATACCCTTGGCCTCAACCTCAACGTGTCGATACATTTCCCTCAAACGTATCGATACCTTTGCTTATGATCCTCCTCCAAGGACTACAACTTCAATTGGTCATAACTTTTAGTTCGGATATCCGTTCGAAACCTATAATATATCAATGCGAAGCTCTCTTTGAGCTCTACAAAAATGATAGGGAACTTTTTCTCAATTGAAGATAATTTTAGGATTAAAAGTCTAGATCTTTCTCATTAACTCATATCCTACACCATAATCTTATCTAAGACATCCTCTTTAAGTTTTATTCTCTCTCGTACATATCCTAAACACAAAGTTATGCACGAATAATCTTGATGGATTTACTAGTATGCCTAAATACTAAAGGACGGGTTTCACACTTTGTGTTATTATGGTTTTTGACTAGATTTGTTAAATAAAATTGGGCTAAGTATGTTAGTTTAAAACTTTATTAATAGATTGAACCTTTAAAATAAGGCCGTGTTCAATATAAATAAAGGATTGATTTTATCATTGATAGATTCATTAAACCTAGACGAAATATATAAGTTAATAAAACCTTAACCTTAAAAACGTAATATATAAAGATATGCTTTGACGTCTTTAATATATGTGTGTGCCTAGGGTTAGTTTTGTAAGTTCTTTGAAGAAATAAATACATAAAGAAATTAAACACAGAAGGAGATAAAAATGAAAGAGCTAGCACTCTAAATTATCCCTCCTATTTGTGTGGATACTTTAAAGGGATAAATCTAAAAATTTGTGCTTTTTAGTTTATCAAATTCATTGAAAAAGGTATGAATTTTGAATTCATAATATGATAAAATACTAGGTTTATTGTATGGATCCTTAGTTAAAAATCTAAAAAATTTTAATTCTGTTATGTTTATGTGCTGCAATTCTTAACAATTTGGTGGGATCAGCATGCAATTAATAAGCGTAGGATTCAAGAATGACCTAGTAATACTTAAGAGGAATTAAAGTTAATTATGAGAAGGCATTTTCTTTCAAGCCATTATTATTGAGAATTATATCAAAAAAGTGTTGAAGACAACTATAAAAGGTGAAAATAGCTATAATTAGCGCAAACATAATAGAAGAGAAAGAGGCTATAATAGCATGTTTTTTGTAGGGTTTAAACTATGACATTACAAGTGTTGTAGAGTTGCAACACTACATGGATTGGATGATATAATATATATGGCAATAAAAGTAAAACATCAACTTAAAAAGAAGAGCATTACTATCAGATATGGTCAGAATTCAAGATCCTCATATATGGTAAAGAAATTAGAGCAAAATAGAAGAAAAATCTATTTCTAAGCCTATGGCCAAAACTCTTAAAGCAAAAAATGTTAGAGGTAATGGCAAAAAAAGGAAAATCTAATTCTACAACAAGTCGTAATCACAATATTAAATGTTTTCGATGTTTCAAAAAAGCGTATGTTGTATCACATTATCCTAACAAGTGCATTATGACTTTGAAGAAAACTGGTGATATAGACACCGAGGGAGAATCTGATGATGAAAATTTTATGGAGTACCCCATAGATGGTAAGTTACTTATAACTAGTTGTCCTCTAAACTTTTAAGTAAAACAAGAGGATAAAATATAGTGTGAAAATATATTTCACATGAGATACCGTGTCGAAGATAAGGTATGTAGTATAATCATTAATGGTGGTGGTTGTACAAATATTGCTAGCACAAGGTTGGTGGAGAAATTAAATTTACCTAATATAAAGCAACTAAAACCATATAAATTGCAATAATTGAATGATTGTAGAAAAGTAAGAGTAATTAAACAAGTGCTAGTATCATTCTCTATTGGTCAATATAATAATGAGGTTCTTTGTGACATAGATCTAATGCAAGTTAGACATCTATTATTAGAAAAACCATGTTAATATGATAGGCGTGTGACAAATGATTGTTACAATTTCTAAAATGCATTATTTATTACCAACTTTATCTGTTTCTTTTGCAATTGTCAAAGTATATGCGACTAAATCTGTATATGTTGGTGGTGGTTGAATCTCTCTTCTTAGTTTGTCTTTTGTTATGAAATGCTGTTTCTCATCTAAATTACCTGCTGAAAATTCAAGTGTCTTTGTTGAATTTAACTGAGTTGTAGAGGAACTTAACTTAGAAAGAATATAATTACGTATCTCTATCTCATTTTGTTTCTATGTACTATAATTCTTATTGGAATAATAAGAATCAGAAAACTTTTTTTTTCTTGATGACAATATAGACAACTCATCAAATGTAACATCTCTACTAATTATAAATTTGGAGGATTTAAGGTCTGAATACCATAATCCATACCCTTTTACTCTAAAAGTATACCTTCAAATATACATTTTATAGCTTTGGGTTTTAACTTTCCTTCATTCACCATCATGTATGTTTGGACACTTAAAAATTTTCAAATCAAAGTAATTTGCAAGAGTGCCTGACCAAATTTTCGCAAGAGTTTTAAAATTAATAACTGGAGAAGGAGCACGATTACTAACATGACATACTGTAAAGATCGCCTCTATCCATAAATCTCTTTTCAAATCTTCATTAGAGGTAATACAATAAGCACTTTCCAAAAGTGTTCTATTTATTCATTCTATTACATCACTGTATTGAGAAATTAATTTAACTGTGTGATATCAAATAATTCCTTCATTCTTATATCATTAAATTAAATTCACCTCCACGAAATTCTAAATCATTATCTATTCTAAGCCGCTTGATCTATCTTCCTGTCTGTTTCTCAATCATAACTTTTCATTACTTAAAAGTTAAGAAAATATCATTTTTATACTTCAAAAAATAAACCCAATCCTTTCGTGAGTAGTCAATAATGAAAATCAATATGTACTTAGTACCACCCTTAGACGGAATACGAGAAGGTCCCTAAAGATATAAATGAATATAATTTAAAGTACTTTTTATCTATTGAACTGCTAGTAAACTGAAGCTAACTCTTTTTTGTTCTTTCTTGCTTGTCGAAAATACAATACTCATAAAAATTTATTGACCTAGTACTTTGTCCACAAAGAAGACATCTTTTTCTTAATATGGTTAAGCCTTTTTTTTTTTTACTTATATGGCCTAATTACATATGCCATAATTTGGTGGTATCAAAATCTAATACCTGTAACTGAATATCTCTACAAGATATATAAACTATCAGATCTACAAGCTTTTATAATCATAAGAATACTTTTATTAACTTTCAAAAGTCTAGTTGCTTTTATAATCATAAGAGTACTTTTATTAACTTTCAAAAGTCTACCTTAACTGAATACTTGCACGGGAGTACCTTTAGGGTATCTAAAGAGATGAGATTATTTTTTAAATCAAGAATATGTCTAACATTAGTGAGCATTCTAATAATTCCATCATGTATTTTAATTTAGACTATACATTTACCCATAACATTATAAATAATATTATTATCCATCAAAACAATTCCACGATTATAATATTTATAAATGGAGAACAAATCCTTATTCAAACACATGCAACTAAACTTCCTACTTGACTTTCACTTTATATCCCTATTAAATTGTCCTTATATTTTAAAATAGATTTAATTTCTTGATGTAAAATTATATCTTTTTCATAAATTATAGTATTATGAAAATACTTAAAGAACTGAAAAGAGAACATAGCAACAATAAAGCCTAATCTTTATTATCTATTTTAATATTTATATTCATTAAATCCATAATAATGGAATCAAATTTATCAAAATGTGAGAGTATTGATATACATTCTATTATATGAAGTATATATAATAACTGTTTTAAATAAAGTCAATTTTGTGCTCTCTTCTTTATGTACAAAACTTTCAACCTCTCCCACATATCTTTTGTAGTTATTTTAGTAGTGACTTTTTATAAAACTTCATCAGAGAGATTTAGATCTCGTCTTTTATCTATAACAGCACAATTTTTATCATCTAATTTCTCAAGTTTTTTTTTTCACTATTTAGAAAGTTAATTCAACTCCATCCTGAATGTATGTATCTTGATTGGATTGGTTAAATGTATTGGCTCTCTACCTTTTACTATAAATAAGAGGGGCATGTAATAGTTTTGGGAGAGAGAAAAAATTAAGAGATTTGTAATAGTATTTTAGGTTTGTATTTTTTTTATAAAATTAAGCATATAAATCATTTAGATCCTTAAAGTTAATTCAAGCTTTTAATTAAAATTTATATTTTTTTTATTTATAAATTTAAGAATATTTTTTTAAATTTTATATTCTCTTTTTAAAAACAGTAAAATTATTTATTATTCTTTTGTAGATAATAAATTATTTTAATCATTTTTGTCCGTAGACATAAATTATATTGATTGAATTATATAAATATAAATATAAATATAAATATTTTATTATTTAATTACTCAAAGTTTCTTTTACTTGTTCTTAAAATATACAACAGAAGCCTCATTCTAAATAAATTGAAGAGTTTTAGATTTTGTAAAAATGGATTGGTTATATATGGCGAAAGCCGCAAAACAATTCCTTTGCCAATTGCCGCATACATTGTGTTATCTTTGGAATTGGAACTGGACATAGAAGTGCTGCAAAGCTTAGGAACATTTTCAAATCAAATTACTTCCGAAAACCGATGGTTGGGTCCTCAGCTCCATTCTACAGGTCTTTCACATTAGCATGTTCTTCTAAATTTCAGTTTTACATCAAACAAAAATCTCAAACCCTAGACCGTAATCTAGACATATCTAATTTTAATGTTCTTTGAGAAATTTTTTTTTCAAGCAAATAAGGTTAATTTAGACATTTCATGAGTTTTGGATCCTAAATTGTTAAACTTCGGTCAAAGAGATCAAGAATTGTTATTACCATGGGAGGATTCATTGGGCATAATTACTTGTATTACATAGTATTAAAAAATTTAAAATAGAAAAAATTATAATTATAATATTTTATTATATCGATTTTTTTAAATTGTGTAAATTTTTAAATAAAAACACGTATATTTTAAAAAGAAAAAGAAAAGTATTAAGTTTTTATATGAATAATAATATAAATAAATTAATTAAATAAAAATATTTTGTGAATATATTTCTTAAAAATTTTAAGATTTTTAAGATTAAGACAAAAGGAAAAAAAATATTTTTTATCAAATAAAAGTTTTCTAAAAAAGTGCATTAATTAAAAAAATAAATAATTTTAAATAGATAAATTAAATAATCAAGTGTTAAAAAAACATCTTTTAGGTTTAGAAATTTAAAATTAATTAAAATAATACATAAAAGAAGAAAAGCGAAAAAAATTTAGGGATATTTTGACGAGTTTTTTATTATTAAAAAATTTGTAAAAATTAAAAGTTGGTTGAAAAAAAAAATTGGGCTAATATTTAAAATAATGAAAGTTGAAAGGTTTTAAAATTAAAATTTGACCCCTAACTTTTGGCTATAATGGGAAAGGAAAGGCCACGTAATTCGATTCGCCTTCATCTCTTAGACTTTTCCCTAAAACCCTCCCTCTGCACGAAAACTCTCCATGAAATGGCTATCGTCTCTCGCTCTATCCTCCGCTGCCTGAGTCGTTCATTCTCTACCTCGGCGGCTCCAATCCACCGTAACAACAACCAAATGACCCACGAATTTCTCGAGGAAAACTCATACGTTGGAAGTTGGGATGCACCAAAAAACCCAAAAGAAGCCGGAAAGAAACTCGCCCAGTTGCGAAGGGATTACGCTAAGCAAGTCAAGAAGCTGCGCAAAGATTACATTGAAGAAATGGATCTACTGAGGCTCGAGAAGCAGAGAAAAGATGAAGCCAGAAAAGAGGCTCTTAGGCTTGCAACCGAAGAGCGTAAGAAGCTGAAAGCACAAGCTGCTAAGGTTAGAGCTGAAGAAAGGAAGGTTGCTGAAGAAGAGTTTCGACAAACCCTAGTACGTTCCTCTTCTTACGGAATTGATAATTATAACAAATAAATTTAATTTGTTAATGGGTTTTCGATTCATAATCTGAAAACATGTTTTTCCCAAATGCGATTTCAATGTTCTTTATTTTCCTAAAACTAAGAATTGTTTATGAGTTGTAAACGGACCATTAGTTTTTAAATGATTTGTATGCAAAATCGTAGCACTTTGAATGTTCAAATTTTGTTTTAAATGTCAGATATGCACTCAATTAAAACTTGCTTTACTCTAAATTAGTCACCTGACTACTGAGGTTGTAGGTTACAGCAGTGGACCAGTGGTTATTAGCTTGTCACTCATTTATAAAACATAGAGAGGTCAGAAGAATTGGGGGTATGAGCAAAAAAAATTTTAATTTGAAATATCTGTATCCCTGATTATATCTATCTTTATAAGATGGTGGTATTGATAATATTGCTAAGTGAATACAATAATCTACTATAACATGTTAAATTAAAAGGTGCAAGTTGTACCGGGAAATTTTCATATTTTTAACAATAAGGGGGAATATTTTATGGAAGTAACTAAAACTTTCGCTCCTTGTGAAATATTTAATGGGAATCATGTAGGTAGTTATTAAACTATTGAGTACTGAACAAAGGGTACAACTGTATGTTCCTGTGTCCTCATTATCAGTGGAATTGTTTTGGTGCATTTTTTCACAATTTCAGAACTTTTTCAACGAAATGGTTTTCTACTCAGTGATTTTTTAGTTGTCTTGACCTATACATGCATAGCAACACTTTGTTCCCCTCCTCTGTTGACGAAAAGTAGGGCATAATGATGAAGAATGCAATGGCATTTCATTGTTTCTGGAATGAGTATATTGTGTACAGATCCATCTACCAACAAAAGAATAAAATTTGTTTTCCAATTGAAGTCTCTATTAATTCCAGCTATATTTTAAGGAATATAATAGTAAGCTGGAAACTGCCGGAGTTTTCTTTAGTTGGGCAATGCCGATGAAAACTTTGTGATTTTGTTGTACAAGTAGTTTGTCCGATTAATGGTTTCTTTATCCATTATGTTGCATTTTGGAAGAATGTGATTAATTGCATGCTAAGTTGCATTAAATGGGCATTTTCTGCAAACGTCTTCAAAAACTTCTCAATTTTGTACTATAGTATGTATGAGAATCGTAATTTGATTTTTAAATTTCTGTTTTATCAATAATTCAAGTAGTGTAATACAATATGTCTCATATATCCTTTTTATTTGAAAGAATAGAATGCTCAATGAATCAGTGTTGGCAACTTTGGACTTGACAACACGATACCAATAATGATCATGCTATGTGATAGTGGAGGATTGAGAAAAGACTGTTAGGAATGGGTGAGGACTTTAGTTTTAACCTATGTAATATTTTGCAAAACTTAAAACTGCCGTTAACCTTATTTATCGATTATGAACGAGCAAGTCAATCATTTCTCCGTCCATTATGTGGTCATTTTTGTTTATTTGATTGTTTTAATTTGAACAGCCTGCTTCACCTTTCTGCCAATGATATTTAATTTGCACCACCTGTAGAATACACCTGAGTCGTTTTGTTTTTTTGTGAATGCAGCTGAAGGAAAGAGCTGAGAAGCTTGAAAACTGGAAGATGAAAGAAAAAACTAGGGAAGAGAAGAAGAAAGAGAAGAATGAGCTCTTGCATCGACAAAGTTCTCTGTGGATCGATGAAAAAGAATTGGAGAAGAAGATTCTAGAAGCCGTAATTGATACCACACTCCTCTGAGTCCCTTTTGAGATCTTCCGAGTCTTGTTTGATGCTTTGACAAGAGAATATTTTATCAAAAGTAATATTATTAGGCTCATTTTGAATGAGGTTTGGATACACTGAAACCACACAACTTGAGCTTGAATGTCACTTGGCTACTGTAATCTGTTTTGTCCATTTGATCCTCTGCTTCTGCACACATCTTCTGGGGCCAGTGGACTTTTATTGAGACTGGAGAGAATTAGACTTCGATTTTCCCCTCCCTTCGGTGAAAATGGTTACTTTTTTAAGTTCTTATGTGAATGAAATAATGGGCATCTATAGCTACACAAGGGTTACTTTTTTAAGTTCTTATGTGAATGAAATAGGCATAAATAGCTACCAAGGGAATTGTGATCGAGGAGAAGTTATTTGAAGTAGTTGCTAACCAGAGATTTTGTTTGAATATTCTTGTTATCTGATAGAAAATTAGTGAAATGAATCATTTTGGTTTGGGTACTGCTCCTTTATTTATTTATTTAATTTTGTTAAATGTGTTTGACTGGTGTCACAAAGGCAATAATATAACATATTTTGGCTGTTTGTAATAAATTAATCTCGCCTTAATCACTTTCTGAGATAAACTATGATTTTACGATGCTCTCAAATTTTTCACCTTAAATAACCTTAGGTCGGCTGTGAAACAATATGGTAAATAATTTTATTTTAAAAATTATAAATATATAGTATTTAATAAATAAATATTAAATTAATAATAATACTAGTTCTAAATTTTTCATTTAAATGAAATGAAAAGTTAGTTAATATGCATTTCATTGGAATACATTTTAAAATAAAATATTTGAAATAAGCAACATTACTAATATTAAATACCATGATGCATGAAATAAAAATTAGAGATAAATTATGGAATATAAAATAATCTATAAGTTTTCTTTGGATCTATTATGCTCCATGTTCCAGCATATTTTATCAATCAAATCATGAAACAAGAACGATTCAACTCTTTAACATCCAGATGTATCAATGTTCGACTACTAATATATAACTGTACTTTGACAGATATCTCTTGCTTCCTCTTTGCTGGAAAAAAACACTGTTACAGTAAAAATTAACCAATAGTCATTATCATTTACATCCATTTAATAGACCCAAAGAAAGAAGACAAAACAAAGAATCTGTGATTGCTATTGTTTTATGACTTGCCAAAATCATATGCAGCTCTAAGAGAGAGAGAGAGAAGTGAGCAGGGAACAAATTTGGTTCTACTTTGATGCCTCACTTGACTTTTGGCTTTTCAATCTTTACATACGGGAAACACTCCATTATGTAAACAACTTTAGGGTTCCAACCCCGCTGTTGAGCACGACAAAACATCAGGAATGTGTTCGCAAAATATGAATTGAACCCCATGAAAGTGTGCCACAATGCATGACCCTGTGGATTAAAATACCATCCAGAAATCTTCGGACAGAACACGCGATCAAAAAGCCAGCAAAGACTTCCTAGGATTATGGTGGCTACATATAACTTTGCAAGCCTCTTGGCATTCATATCAGCTGTGTGTATGTAGTACTTGTACATCCGTGGGATGCAAAGAAGACACAGGATCACGTAGTGTACCTTGAAGCCAATTCCAAATCGTAGTGTTGCGTGGGCAATTGCAAATGCAGCTCCATAAAGAAACAAGAAGGTGGGCATCGTACTCCTGTAGTGCCAATCTGGCGAGTAGAGAATGTAGATATATAGGAGCATTTCCCATACCATGGGTGTTTCATCACCTTGTTGTTGCCTGATAAACAAAAACTACTCAATCTCAAAAATCCAGATCAACATGAGCGAGAGAAACACCAACTAGTCCTAAGAAAGGCATTCAATTCAAGTACTATGATTTTCTAGTGGCTTATGCGTACTTAAACCCACTGTAGGAAGACATATTTTATGCTCTTGGATAGCCTACATTACAGAAAGCAGATGCTTAGAGTTCCTATAAGGAATGAACAATCTAATACTAACTAAGAATTTATGTTTGGTCTGTTTCAGAATCTCTTGTCCAAAGAGAATTATAAGATGTATCAGCCCCCTTGTATTAAGCACGAAAGCAGATTGTGGTCATAAATCATCTCTTCACTAACCATTCTAATGCAATTATAATTTTATTTGGAATAAATGACGTGGGCTAGCACAGCTTCATTAAAAAATACATGTTATACCACTATAATAAATATTAGCATCTCTTTATCCTGACTATTTGAGCAAACATTCTTATAACAATTTCATAAATCCTATCTTTTGCTTAAAAAAAAAAAAAATCATTTCTTCACCTTTTCCCAATAAGTAAATGACGTTCACATCATATTTAGACTTCAGTCCTCTACCCACATTTTAGTGGATTCATTTTTGATCCCCTCAAACATGAAACAACAAAATTGCACTATCATATATCAAATTCTTTATTATTCTTATCATTCATGTTTTGTTGATACTAGAAACTTTGAACACATTATTTATTTGATGTCACCACCTATAAATGTCAAAGTCTATACAGCCTTTCATATTTCTCCGTCACTCAAAAGAACAGTTTGATTGAAGACAATCAACAAAGTTCAAAAATGATTATATTACAGACGATGGAAGTTACAATTGCTTTTCATTCACCATACTACTGGCTATTCAAGTAACACACAACTATAAAATCTATTGAATGAAAAGAAAAGAACATGTTCTTATCACATTCACCTATATATGCCCAAGTCTACCACTATTACAATTATAGCACCGATTCATTCAAGTACATACATGAAATAATTGTATGTTTATTTTTGTGTGTGTGTTGGTGTGTGTATCAAAGCAGATGGAATAACACAAAAGAATACTTACACATGTTGCAGAGTGGCATGGTATAGCATGCTTCCAATGGCAAGTATCATATTAGATATATGAAGTACACTAAACCTCTTCTCAAAACGTTGTCTCAAAGCATTTATTAGACCAATAAATGCCAAAAGAATGCATGGTATATTCGATATTGTGTTGAAGAACTCTGCAATATAAGAAGAGTAGACATAATTTTTTTCACACCACTCAGTTGATGTGACTGGACCCCAGAAGCTTGATAGTCCATGAGCCATTCTCAAGCGTATATGCCCAAAGTGTATAATAAATTCAGGCACCTTCTGTTACAATACTACAGAGTTCATAAAACCTGCAACCACATCCAGTAAAGCATCAGATGATAAGCTCACACAGAAACAAAAACTAAGCGAACAACTAGAACTTTGTTGAATTAAATATACTGTAGTGACCCACAGATGAAAATTCAACTTTAATGACTTGAATACTGTATAAAGAAAAATACCTCCACAGAGATGCAACACAATAAAAATCATTAAAGATGTAATTAGAGAAAACATAATATAGAATATGCCCCAGTTCCTAGAAGTCACACAAGCTTTTATTCTTTCTGTTCGGATAGAAATTCGAAAAAGAAAAAAAGAAAAAGTCAAGTTCTGCAGAGTGTTATCCAACATCTTTTGATATAATTTCAAACCACTAACACTAGAAACCTTTTATGATACCTTCCAGTAAAGAAGAACTTTTACATGATATCATGGTAAGTGGCATCTCAGAAGATATACTCCTGAGGTCAAGCACAAAAATAGAAGGTCCTCCATAACTTATAAACAGTCTGGTACCCTAATATTACAGATAAGCCATATAACTGAAATTCAATAAATATTGCTCCGTTTTGGTTGTTGTTACTGTTGTTAGGCCTTAAGTAGACATTTTTGATACGTATTAACTCAGCTTTTTTGTAAAGGGTCAGAATATTTGGTACAGTAGATAGAAACTGTAAATAAATGGAAGTACAAGGTTTACTTAGAGTATCAGAAATCAAAACGTTATTCTGGTCAGTTCCATATATCATTAGCAACAAATAAAAATTTCTCACATAAAAACACAAAGATCTGCCATGGGCAAAATCCTTTCTCTACGAGTCATCAAGTGAGGCAGTATTGAATGAACTTATCACTATGAAAACAGCTACGGATTAACAGGCAGCTTGTTCCAAGTCTGAAGCTACAGCAAGCAACATAAGCCTAGTTTCTGTGGCCGAATAAAGATCAAATGCACGTTCATCAAAATGTCCTGCACTTAGAAGATGCTGAAAGCGACAAGACCAGATAACAATATCAAATGGTAGAAAATTTGCATATGTAGGATTAGAAGATCATCCACTTCAAGGTCATATTGTTGCAAGAATATCCACTCAAGAATACCTCAGTGCCGAAATTCATTTTATGTTGTTTCTGCATTTCATAACAGATTGTGACATATCTGAAACTATAAATAATCAGTTTGAGATCCCAAACAAAGCCTAAACTCCTCAGAAAAGAAGCTCTAAATAATATACAGGAATATTGCAGAAGCATTGCAGAAGCAGACATGGCTAAGAATGTCTCTAATGATGTTGAAAATATGATGGCCAAGGACTTTGATCAAGAAGGTTCTAGTCATGACGCTCATATGATTTCACTCTTCTCTAGCCACTAATGACTTAATTAGTGGAAGAAGTTAGTAGGTTTCACAAGATCTAGAGGAGGAGAACTTCATATTTGAGCACCATTATTCCCCAAAATTGGACATTATTGAATCTTTTGACACGATGGAGGATCTTTTCCAAGGCATAATGCTCTTAGGAAAAAATAACAAAATAAATTTGGACTAATGAAGCCATGGATCTTTCCAAAAGAAGTATGTAATTGTTAGAGCACTTCTGCAATTTAGCGGGAATAGACATTGAAAAACTGGAACGAATTCAATAATATGGTTAAAATCAATCAGAATTATGGAATCGGCTCAAAATTAATCAAACTTCACATCCAAATTCTCAATACTAGCATATCGCAAGTTTAAGTGTTTTAATAGTGGCCTCTTTTCCGACTTCATATTAACTTGCAAGTACTACCTTTTGAATAGAAGATGGAATAATCAGATCACTACTATTAGTATATTGTCCCAAATATTACTATAAAGTTCTTCTATCTAAAAAGGTAAACCAAGCAATGCCCAAGAAAGTGCAAGCAAGAATACAAGGTCCACAGCCACCAAGACAGAATTTGACTGGTGTATGAAACATAGGAAACAGAACTAATATAATATCATGTGGCAAGCATATGATAAGCTTGAAGAAAGAAGAGTTCACATCAAATCTCTATATTCCATATACAACAACTTAAACATCCATATTTGCAGGAAACAGCAGAGTCTTAAAACACCCAAGAATCAAGCATCTACTAAGGATACATTACTAATCATTCTTGATTCACTAAGACAACATTAATAGTACATTCACATTCTATGATTCTTTCAAACAAGAGATAAAGGTCTGATCTCTCTATATTAATCTTATCACACTTAGCCAGTAGTGCAATATACCGACTAAAACCCCCCACTTCAAGATCATACCAATCAGTCCACATCAGCATATCCTAGACATCTGAATGATTTCAAACCTATAGATCACTGCCAAAAGTTAAACATTTTTTTATTACTATTATTTAGATAATCCAAAATCCCTCGCTATATTTACAAAGTTCGAGATTGTGAACTACTGTAAGACCCCCCAACCTCCGGTAGTCAAAATTGGTTGTAGGATAATTTTCTCCATTTAACACCCAAAATGCAAAAATGAGAATAAAAGCACAATTCAGCTGCCTCTACAAATCTATCCACACATCAAATTTCCATAGAAACCCTTGTCAAAACTTCCGCACTTCGGACCGTGATCACTCTATAACCCCTATAATCCTTGCTCCTGCAACTCCTAGCTCTACCTCACCAAATAAACAACAGTAAGCAAACCCTACCAATTCTGTCTCCCCACCAATTAGTCCTGTACTCGTACTGTAACACTTAAACTTATTTTGGGAGGCTGACACATAATCTTCACAGATAACAGTCAAATAGACCACTTCAGTAATGAACTAATAATAAAAAAAAACTACAACAAACAGCTCCTCATGTGCGAAAACAACAATTCAATCCAAACATTTTCGACCAAACTCTAGGGCCACGTCAAATCCATCAGAACAATTAAATATTACCAAAAAGAAAAGAAAAAAAATTGATAATCTCAAAAATTACTGTTTTCATTATAAGCATACAAAGAACGAACAACCATAAATAAAAATAATAGTGACAGACAAATAGGAAAAAAAAAAGAAGTGAAACATGAACTAACCTGTTACCAACAATCAGATCTATCTAAAACCCTTGTGAATATTTTTTGATTTGATTTATAAATTTTTTAATATATATATTTTTTTAATTCTAGGTTTACAGAAAGCTGAAAAAGAAAAGTTTTGGGCGATTGACATTGACTGTTACCTCTGAATCTCAAAAAATTACTAGACGAGTGTGAACGTGGTTTGGGCATTTATCACTTTCTCCCTCTGAGGTTTAAGATTTTATTTTTTATACAGTATATGTTTAAAAATTTATCTTATATCCCCTCAAGTTTGTAATCACTTAAATCTCCTTCACAAAATTATTTATAAAATATTAAAATTATTAATAATTAATTAAATTTAATGGAGATCATTGATAAATTTTTAAGGATAAATAAGAAATTTTGTTGAGAGAATTAAAAAGAATGCAAATTTTAAGGAAGATAAATAATAATTATTAAAAAGATATTATTTAAGGGGGCAAAGTGATAAATTGCAAAAGTTCGATTTCTGATTCCAAGCATATATGGTATATCTTATTTTTAAATGTACTTGTGGTATGGATTCTTTATTAGTCAAAATAAAAAAGTTTTTTTTTTAAAAAAAAAATTCTGTCGTTTAATTATTTTTAAAAATATTAGATTATTCCAAAAATTATTTTTTAAAAAAATTAAATTTTAAACTTTTTAAGAATAGAGATTTTTAATTATTCAAAAAGTTAAAATTTTTTAAAATAAATTCTATAAATATTTTATTGTATTTCAAAAACTTTACTATTTTTATACTATAATTTAAAAAATTTTAAATATTCTTAATTATTCAAAAAATCTTATGTTATTTTTTAAAATTTTACTCATCTTTTATAATATAACTTTAAAATATTTTTTCATTAATATGGTCATACAATGTTTGTTAGAAATTACAGCGGCAATCAAACAATTAATTAATCTATTAGGAACTCCCAAGTTCAGGAATAAAATCATTTTTTAAGTTTTTTGTTTTTTTAAATTCTATTTTAAATAGTATGTTGGTCCATTAAAATCCTTAGAAATAGCTTGATGATAAGAATTTACAAATAACAATTGTTCTACACTTTTCTTAAATTTGAATATTTAAAATTTTCTTTATTAATTCTTTAAACTGTAAATTTTATTTAAATTGCTCTTTTCATATAATGATTACTTAACAGTTATCTAGAATTATGTAAATTAAATTTTTTTACCTATACCAAAAAAATTATTAGTCTATAAGATACAATATTTTAAATATGACTCCTAGAAATAAAGCATTTCACTAAAAAAAATGATAGTTTAGCCGCTAATTAATTTTTTTAAAACTAATAAATCATTTATTATATAATTTTGAAAGTGCTTAATTTAAAAAAGATATATAAAAAAAATTTATAAATTAACCACATGAAAATAACTATAAATTTTTTTTAAAAATATATATATATGTATATATTTCCTAAAGTAGACAAAGGTCTCCAGTGAATATGTTCAAAGAGAATGATTATCATAGAAGTGGAGCTCTTACTCTTAAAATGTTGGACTACACTAATAAATTGTATAACAGCAAACTATTAAATTAGATTAAGATTTCAACAAAGGAATTTTGTTATGCTACAACACAACCACCTCAAAGCAGACCAACACTATTGCTGTCAAAGAGTCGTAAGCTTTCATCAATCAAGGGAACTTTTCTTAAACATCTTTGTAATAACACAAGCTATCAATCAAGTCAACTGAGTTGTCCGCAAAACAACGAAAATTCTCTGACCTTTTCTTCTAAACGAGGGAAACAAGAACAGAAGTAGTTTTATGTAACAATTTTATTGATTAGATCACACAATATTCTTCTCCGCATAATATGCATTTCACATGATTCATTGCGGGAAAACGTTTTTATACACTAAACGGGATTGATTGATAAGAGACAAAATCAGCCGAATGGGGGTCTGACTTTCTAATAAGTCAAGCAATCTAACTTATTGATCCATTTTCAATTGACGCAACAGTGCAAACACCGGCTGATGTAGTGAGTGGAAGATCTTTATAGCGGGCCACGAGTTCTGTATCAGTGTGCAAATCCACTTGTAATGTCTCCCAGACCTTCTTCTTAGGGTTTAAGACATCATCAGGCTTGCCTTCAAACCCAGGAAATGTAATCCTCTCACCAATTTTAGCAGATTTTGGTGGCTCAACCAATTCAACCTGGAAGGACAACAGTATTCACAAATAATAAGTAAACAGAAGCAACAGTTGTATTGATATTAAACAGACTGAGTTCAAGTATAACCATTCACAATTAAACATGAAAACATTAACTTTACCTTACCATAGTCTAAAAAATATATGCAAAGAAAACCAAAATCAGTTTTAGATGGCTTTCCATCTTAGCAAAATGAAGCAGTCATAGTCATTATTGTTAGTTAAGATGCAAATATGTTAGATTAAACCATATGTGCAATTTCTGTCCAACAGGAAGCAAGATTTAAAGTAAGAAATCATTGTCTGTAATGCTTTCTGGTCATTTAAGCTAGTAATCACAGGACAATCGCGACCAAGGGTATCAACACAATAAGTGTCTTGATATAATTTATCATGTTAATGCTTACCTTGGTGTGATCACTGTTGGAGGCAGCAAGAACCATTGCATGTGATTTGATCCCCCTCATTGCTGCTGGTTTTAGATTGCAAAGAACACAGACCATTCTCTCCTGCCGAAGAATCATTACAGGGAATAAAGTGGTGAGAAAAACTTCCTAAACATCAACTAGTAATACAAAGTGTGTCAACCTTCTAATCATCAACAAAGCGCGCAAGTATGTATCTCGTGCTCCAAACAGAATGAAAAAAAAAGGTATTACAATGATCAGTAAGAGCGCTCGACAAAAACCTGCATCTCTTCAAGAGGTATATATTTGACAAGGCCACTAACAACCATACGAGGCTGTTCTTCACCCACATCAATTTCTTCCACATACAACGAATCAGCATCAGGGTGTTTCTGAGCTTTTATAATTTTGCCTACACGGATATCAAGTCTTGTAATGGAAATTTCTGGTTCAGCAGCAGTTTTTGATTTAGCTTCAGC
>JAVXUL010000010.1:10253711-10276592 GCA_035590515.1 Trichilia minutiflora | reverse complement strand
TTTTTCTTCACTCTCTTTCTTCTTTTTCAATTCTGTCCGTCTCTCTCTTTTTCAATTGTCATATTTTCTTTTGTCTCTCACTTACAATTAAATAATATATAAAAATATTATATTATATTATATTATGGACTTGGGCTGGAAATTTGGCAAAGCCCAACATAACTGCCCGGTACGGTATTAACCTGAAAGATATTTCTCCAGTCTGTAAAACCCTATGTCGTCTCTGTTGGAGTAACTTTCTTGATTATTGAAGAAATAATGTCTTATTATCTTTTGAAAAAAGAAAAAAATATTAATAATACATTCGTAATATCAAATGTTGACCGGTGATTTTAGACAAACCGATGATAAAATGCGGAGCGATTTATGTGGTTTGGTTGTAAAAAACTTGCATGCACGAGCAGAACAATCAATCTTTTATTCAAGCCAAAGGCCCTCTCTTATTGCCGAAAGTGCACCCCCCTTTCAGAGGTTTGGTCTCCTGTTCATAGATTCTAACAATCTAGCATATCCTTTCTTTCATTTTAAGCATGACAATCGATCTTCACATGGTATTCTCTCATCGGCTGTTTGATTCTCCTAGTCTTATAAACAGATTTCTCAGGTCTTCTCGATCGTGATCAAATAGGCCTTCTTGGGATTATTGGTATTTTCAAAGACACGGTATTGCTGGCTCAAGTCAGCTCTACATCAGACACATTAATTGTGTAATAGAAAAAATTAATTTAATGCTATTTGTTTCATATATTTTTTCATTAAATTATAAAAATGTTAGAAATTTTTATATAGTAAATTTATTAAGTATTATAGTGTAACACAACCCAATTAAATGAAAATAATAGTAATTTAATTTTGGATAAAAATATTGAGTTTCTTAAAATTTGATAAAAAATATATTAATTTTATTAAATTAAAAATTATTCATTTTCATCTTTATTTACCAACACATTCTTATTTTAAATATTTTTCAATATCACTAATTTAATTGTCAGTGACATTATTGAATTTTACATTTCACAATTTATGTCATAGGAAGATTAATTTTTATAAAATAGTAATAAAAATTTAAAATAAAGAAAATATCGATAAATAAAATAAATATTTTTTAATTTATTAAAATTAAAAAATTTTAAATTAAATTATAAGATCTAAACATTTTCTTCCCTTTAATGTTTTAGTAGCGAATTTTTTTACTCATCCATGGATAATCTAGTTGATAGGAATGAATTTGGGATTACGTGATTAGACGTATAGTTTTGAGTTCGATTTTTTAGATATGTCCATGATTTAAATAGGGATCGTGACAGTGGGATGCTGCACTAGTCTACTCCAAGAATTAATCGAAGTGCAAATAAACTGGTCTGGACATCTCGATTAAAAAAAATAAATTCGTTTGTCATCAATCGGGTATGAGATTAGAATATTATCCAAAATGCTTTAGTTGAGCACAAAACCACTTCGTTCCAAGCGCAATCACCTTAGAATATTATCCAAAATGCTGTAGTTGAGCACAAAACCACTTTGTTCCAAGCGCAACCACCTTGGAGGAAATGCTGCACTAATGAATCAATGCTTCAAGTTCACCAAAGCTAGATTCCTTTAAAAGCTAAATTCTTTTACTATTATATTTTTTTTAACGATTTTTTAATTAAGAATATTTTTTTAATATTATATAAAAATAAAATTATTAATTATTAAATAAATGAATCTGTAATTAAGAAAAATCAAAATATGCTTTACAAATTACTATAAAAAAATTTAAATCAAAAACTTACAACATAAAAAATCACATCAGAGTAATTTAATAAATGAAATTATCGAATAAACTTATTATAATTTGTATAAATATTAATATTTGTATTAAATAATAATTCGTGAACAAATAAAACCTATTTGTTCATAAATTATAATTAAAATATTAAATTAAAACCTATTTAAATGAAAAGACCAAATAAAAACTCTAACTAAAAAAATTAAATAAAATTTAATTAAAAATTTTATTTTAACATATTTTCTATCTTGCTTAACTAGCTATTAGTTAATATTAGATGAGAGCTTTAACATTGTATTAAAGAAAATTTTCTTAGTGAATACTCATTTACTACGCATTGAACTTCTGTTTTTATTCCGGCCACCCTTAAGAGAGGTGGCTTTTCTTATCTGTCCTGATATTCTCAGCCTTTCCATTTTTGTGGGATTTATTTTTTGGTCTAGTTCCCCACTCTATGGAAAAGTGGCATCTGTTTCTATTCAAAATTTATAAATATGAATTGTTTTTGGCACTTAATCGAAGTAGATTTTGTTCAAATTATGTATGGGTTGAATTTTTTCTGTTATTTATTTAGAGTATAGCCTCTTAAATTTTAGTGTAAATTTTTAAGACAATGTTGATGCACAAAAATATTCTTACTACATTCCCTACACCAAATTTATAATTTTCTAACTTCCATCCCTTACGCTCGTGACCCTTGACTCACGAACCTATTGTTGATTTCTAATAGCCTAAAATATACATAAATAGAAAATTTCTTCCTAAGAAACTTAACATAAATCTATGCAATTAAATAAAGACACAAGGGTGCCAAATAAGTGTTTTAGAAAGCTTACTTTACTAGGTTTCATTTTTTTATGAAGACTAAACCCAAAAACATGAGTTCTTCTTACTTGAAACTCTCCGCAAGCTCCTCTTATGATTGCCCATATTTTGGAGAAGAAGGAGACCCAAAAATCATGTTTTTTACTCATTTTTTCCATTTTCATAATTCAATATTTATCCAAAAAAATATTATAAAATAATGAGACACTAGTGTGATACAACCAATCTCATAATACATGAATAAGCCAAGTCAAACTTGCTTAAAATTTTGACTAAGAAAAAAATTAATTAATTAATATATTAAATATATATAAATATATCAAGTGTCAAAATAATATCATATAAATTCTAACACTTGTCCAATTCTCCAACCATTAAAGAATTTCATATTTAGATATATTAATATATATTATAAATTTTCATAAATCTAAAATTATAATACATTTATCATAATGCCTTTGGTCACCATGTATACATAATGGTAAAATAGTAATTTTATTTTAAATTAAATACTTTAATTTAGAATTTATGATTTTCTATTAAAATCATATTTTAATATGTTTGATAATCACAATTATCAAATTTGAATATGTAATTTATAATAAATTATATATTTCTATCACATGGGAGATGAAAGAATAACAAAAAATAGATCTAATGCTACAATTATCATAATAGTTTAGATTTTACATTTACTGACTTAATTTGATAATTTCTTGGGATTGCTTTTATCTACTTTTAATAGTGTTACAACTACTAAAATTTTCTTTTTTCAAGTTAATTTATGATCTCCTTGGACAACCTCTTAGTCTTCTGTCTTAGAGCTGAATTTGTGCTATTCTTGAATAACCTTATGGTCTTCCTTCTTCAAGTAAAATTTGTGCTCTTCTTGGATGACCTCTTGATCTTCATTCTCTGAGATGAATTTGTACTTTTCTTAGATGAACAAGATTGTGCTTTTCTTAAATGATCTTCTAGTCTTTCTTTGTCGAGCTAAATTTATGCTCTCTTTATATGACAATGATTGTACTCTTCTTAGATGCCTCCTGATCTTTCTTCTTCGAGCTATTATGCTCTTCTCAGATGACCTCTTCGTCTTCTTTTTTTGAGATGAATTTGTGCTCTTCTTAAATGATCAAAATTGTGCTTTTCTCAAATGATCAGGATTATTATCTAGATGACCTCTTGGTCTTCCTTCTTTAAGTTAATTTGTGTTCTTCTTGGATGACCAAGATTGTACTTTTACAGATGACCTCCTATTTTTCTTTTTCTAGATAAATTTGTGCTCTCCTTGGATGATTAGGATTATACTCTTCTTAGATAACCTCTTGTTTTTCCTTCTTTAGGTTGAATTTGTACTTTTTTTGGATGACTAGGATTGTGCACTGCTCAAATAACACCCTGATTTTCTTTCTTTTGGTCAAGTAATTAAATTTTGGTCAAATAACTTTTGATCACTTTGCCTTAAGATTTTTTCCTTTGTCTCAAGATCAGATCTTAAGAGTAAAGTTAATTTTATATTTTTTTTTCAAATTCTAAGCTCCCAACCATGAAAATAGCTAAAGATTTAAGAGAATAGTAAGTTTTTCTTCACTGTCATGATCGTTTCTTTCAGTTTAACTAGGAAAAATGATTTTTTTATCTGTTTCTACGAACAACACCAACTATTAATGCACAAAAATCTTCTATCTAGATTCCTTGTACTAAATCCGCAAACTTCTATCTTCGATCCCTTGCTCTTATGAATCCTTAACCTATGAATCTATAATTATCAAGAGAAAGATTTTTGGATAAAAACTAATTTTTTAGTAAAAACCTTATAATATTTAAATGAGTAAAAATGATTTTTTGTTTGTATGTGGATTATGAAACAATAAAGTAGTAGTATAAAAGCAAGAGTTTCTATTTTTGGAAAAGGCATAAAGAAAATATAAAGAGAAAACATAGAGAAAGGCGCAGAAAGTATTTTTTTTTTTAATTATCTACTTTTTTTTATAGGAATTTCCCTACCATAAATAATGAATACTCCACGAAAATTTTGATATATTTTTATTTTTTAAGAGTGGTTTCATAAAGCAGGTAGATGAAATGTTATAGGAACTGTTATATGTTATTGTCCATGCAAGGATAGGTGTTTTTTTCAATTTCCGAACAAATAATATTTAAAATTTATTTCATCCCAAATTTAAGAGTAAATCTCATGGCAATAATTTAAAGTTTAAACTTTTATTTTGGTAGAGGTTGGATGTAATATGTCAATTGGTAATATTGTAATACTTAAAAAAAAAAAAAGAAGAAAATTTGTTTTTTATTTTTATTTTTTTGCAAAAAAATAAATATAGAAAATAAAATAAAATACTTTCATTTTCTTGACCATACAAGTTCTTAAAGCGAAAAGTAACGAGTAATTTCGTAATTTGAATGCAACATGCAGGGCATTATTGTAAATCAATAATTCCATTGTCTCCTTTCCCAAGGGCCCACCACTAGGTTGGCAAAATAACGCCTCTCTTTTCCTTTCTCCGGCTCCAAAGCCCATTACCCAAACTAAACGGAACGAGAAGAAGACGCTCGTGTTTCCGTCCTGGTCCCCTCCGGTTCTCTTGCTTTTGTCGCTCCTAATGGGAAGCACCAGAGAGAATCCGATGGCTCCGAAGCTTCCAATCGCCGGAAAGCGTAACATTCTCATCACCAGTGCCTTGCCTTACGTCAACAACGTCCCTCACCTTGGCAATATCATCGGCTGTACTATTCTATTCGATTTCCTCTGTTTAATACAAACTCAATATCAGGAGTTTTTGTTTCTTTTTGGTAAATTGAAAATGTTTGGTTATGGCAGCTGTGTTGAGTGCTGACGTCTTTGCTCGGTTTTGCCGGCTTCGAGGATACAATACCGTTTACATTTGCGCAACTGATGAATATGGAACGGCAACTGAGACGAAGGCCTTAGAAGAGAATTGCAGTCCCAAAGAGATATGTGACAAGTAATAAATTGCTGAAAATTTCTATGATTTCTAGATTTTGCAGCATGCACTTGTGTAATACGTGTATGTATGTCTGCATGATGGTTAAAATAAAATGAACTAGTGATAAAATACGAAATGTTTATATGAAGATATAAATTCATTTTGTTTACTATTTAATTTGTGCTGTTAGAGTGAGTTGATTTGAACCGATAATGCCAGAGGTATTTTATAAAAAATCTCTTACCGAGTGATGTGACAATTGATAATTTGGTTTAATTTATCGGTGAGGTTCACATATGGATTATGTTCTTTTAGAATATTTTATATTTTTATATTTGCATGGCGATGAGTTCCTGTTGCAATTCTTTGAAATTAATTTACGAACCGTGGATTGTTTCTTTGTAGATATCATGCAATTCATAAGGAAGTCTATGAATGGTTCAACATAAGTTTTGATAAATTTGGACGCACATCAAGCCCGCAGCAGACTGAAGTGTGCCAAGCAATTTTCAAGAAACTGTTGGAGAACAACTGGCTTGTAGAGAACTCCATGCAACAGGTAACTTGCTTTTCTTTCATTGTCTTGATGTTAACCCCCTTAAAATATTTTTCTTGTTTTTACTGGGCTTTTTTTGGACTTGAATTCCTTTTTTCATTCAGCCGTACTGATACATGCCAAAGGTTCTTAGCTGACCGACTGGTATAGGGTACCTGTCCAACTGACGGTTGTAATTATGAGTCTGCTCGGGGAGATCAATGTGAAAATTGTGGGAAGCTTTTGAACGCTACAGAATTGAAAGAACCTAAATGCAAGGTACATTGTTAATTTTTCTTCTTATACGTGTCCCTTCACATTGGTTGAGATGATTACCAGTTTTTTGCAGCGGCACTTCACTGCTGCTGTAGGGATGGTTGCTACTGAAATGTGTTGTGTAGCCTGATATGACGCCAATAAGCTTTAAAAGTAATCGGCTGTGGATTTGCAATTGCAGCTTCTTATCCTCTGTCTAACTTTTTGTTATGTAAATAATTGGTGATTCCTAAAGAGAAAAGCATCATTTGTGATTAGTTGCGTTCTAGGCTGCTAAATCATGCGCAATAATTTTTGGGTTGAAAGTGAGTTCTGAGCCTAGGCTCTATTTTCCGCTGAGCTTTTGTTATGACCCTTAATTTAACTTTAGCCTTAAAGCCCAATAAAAGGTATAATTAATTAATTGAAAACACGGTGTGTACTCCGAGCTTTTTACATATTGCAAGGGCACCTTGGAGTGTGGTTTGTTATCATTTCCTACTTTGTTTCTATTATTATTATGCCTAACTTTGATATTTAAACAGGTCTGTAGGAACACTCCACAAATTCGTGATACAAATCACTTGTTTCTTGATCTTCCGGCTCTGAAGGATAAATTGGAAGAGTATATCAACAACATGTCAGTGGCTGGATCTTGGAGTCAAAATGCTATTCAAGCAACACATGCATGGCTTAAAGAAGGGCTGAAAGTAAGATGCATTACTAGGGATCTTAAGTGGGGGGTCACAGTTCCACATGAGAGATTTAAGGAAAAGGTAAAATAATACCATTCCTGTTGTTATTCCATAACATTACAGCTTTTTGATTTTGCTTATGGATGTTTATATCTTGACTATTATGCATATTTTTCCTTTTCTCTTTCTTCTTTCAAGATTTTAAAGAGATTGCTTATTGGATATATGTGTTTTGACGATAGGTTTTCTATGTCTGGTTTGATGCCCCCATTGGATATGTCTCAATCACCTCTTGCTACACTGATGATTGGGAGAAGTGGTGGAAGAATCCTGAAAATGTGGAGTTGTATCAGTTTATGGGAAAGGACAATGTGCCATTTCACACTGTAAGTGACATATCAAACTTGCATTGATAGTGAGCACCACATTTATATCCTGTTTGGTGGTCATGAAATTCTTCTAATGTGGCTTGCAATTTCCCTTTTAAGGTTTTGTATGCCGTTGGCCTTCAGTAACCTATATTTGTGTTGCCTCAAAAAGTGAAAAATGTATATAACTATATATTCTTTCTTCTTATTGACGTAGTGGGATTGATGAACTATGCAAATTTTATTTTATCGGTGATGTGGATTGTGGAGATTAATTGTCTTAACTTTTGAAGATTTTATGTCCATATGTCAGGTGATGTTTCCTTCTACTCTTCTTGGAACTGGTGAAAACTGGACTTTGATGAAGACTATTAGTGTCACTGAATACCTAAATTATGAAACTGGTTGGTTAACTTTCTGTTTGTGGTTTACCTGTTGCTAGGTTGTATTGGGTTAGCCGGATAATAAATTTCCAAACCATGATGTTTTGGTTTTATCTTGAACTATTGTTTTTGTAGGAAAGTTTTCCAAGAGCAAAGGCGTAGGAGTTTTTGGTAATGATGCAAAAGATACAAATATTCCCGTAGAAGTATGGAGATATTACTTGTTAACTAATAGGCCTGAGGTAACTCCGTTGTTACAGCTACAATCATGATTCTTTCTTTAACCAGGTTATAGTTACTGCATTTTATGTAATCCCAATGTCTTTTGTATATATAATTAGGTGTCTGACACGTTATTTACTTGGGCTGACTTGCAAGCAAAATTGAATAGTGAGTTGCTAAATAATTTGGGCAACTTTATCAATCGAGTTTTGAGCTTCGTTGCTAAACCTCCAGGTTAGTTTGCTGCTTTATGTTAAGCCTTTTTGTTAGGAGTATATAGAGTGTTAAGTTGGCTCGATTCTCTATTAATTTTCTTCAAAAATACTATTTTTTAAATGGGGGAAGCGCATTGTGTATTATTATTGTTTGTAATAGTTTTTTTGTGAGTAATGGCATGCTGCCTTCTGTGTTCCTCTTATGTTCTTTTATTCACTTGCAATTGTGAATTCCGCCTACTTTCTTGTTCACTGGTAGTGCTTAGACAGCTATGGACACATTATTTTAGAAACGGTCCGGTGCAGAATAGAATAACACTTTTGTATTTTATTTATTGTTGGCAATCTGTATCTCTTTCTGAAAATTTGATGGATTTTGAAATTTTTTTTCTGTGAGTTTCTCGGACTTTCTTATGTGTTTCATTGGTGTTGCTAAACAAACTGATTTTGTGTCTAAAGGTCAAGGATATGGTTCCATCATTCCGGACGCCAATGGTGCTGACTCCCATCTATTGACCAAGACATTGGCTGAAAAAGTTGGTAAACATGTGGAGCAATATATAGAAGCCATGGAGAAGGTGACTAACGATTACTCTTCACTGTTGTAATAACTATTATCCCTATAACCCAATTCTCTGGTATTTGTAAGAAGCACCTGTTTGCAATTTTGTGTAGGTTAAACAAAAACAAGGTCTGAAAACTGCAATGAGCATATCAAGTGAAGGGAATGCCTATTTGCAAGTAAGCCACACCTTGACTTAATAATTTTATGGTTTAAATATGTGCCTACTTTCATAAATCTGTCCTATTGGTGGTTGTAGGACTGATGTGCTGTTGCTATTTGTTGCATTTTTAAAATCATTGCAATTTAGGAAAGCCAATTCTGGAAGCTTTATAAGGAAGACCAACCTTCTTGTTCAATTGTTATGAGAACTTCAGTGGGTCTAGTGCATCTTCTCGCATGTTTGTTAGAACCTTTTATGCCATCCTTTTCTATTGAGGTAATTTATTTTGCTTGTGTGAATATTATTGTATATGTGACTGTTATCTTGTGCTGAGAGACTTTTGTTTTTTTGGTGGTACTTAAAGGTATTTAAGCAGCTTAATTTGCAGCCTGAAACACAACTTTCGCTTTGTGATGAAAAAGGAGATATTGATAGGGTCAAAAGACCTTGGGAGATAATCCCTGCAGGTCATAAGATTGGGACACCAGTGACGTTATTCAAGGAACTGGTATTTATTGTTATAACAGTTGTCTAATAATTTTACGTTCTTTTTATTTGTTTATTTATATTCTGTTGGAAGTGTGTAAATCGGGTATGATTGTCCCTTTTCTTTTGGCCTCATACTCATTTCATGAAATAAACCGATGACCAGAAAAATGAAGAAGTAGAACACTTCAGGAATAAGTTTGCTGGAAGTCAAGCAGATAGGATTGTTAGGGCAGAAGCAGAAACAGAAGCTGCCAAAGTTGCTGAGCAACTAAAAAAGACAAAAGTTTCAGGTTAGAATTAATTTGATTTGTATGTTTGAAATTCGTATATTTACGTCTACAGGTTGCTAATTAAATTACTGTTTATTGGACGAGTTGTGTGTCATATTGTGGTATGTTAGTATCAGTCGCTTGACAAGCGATCGTGACATGAGATCGATGATGTAGGACAAGTTCACTGTTTGCTGGTTCTTCAATGTTTTTTGTTTCCTTTAAATTTAGGCATCTTTTTGATTTTTTTGCTTTAGGAATCTAGCGAGAAAAAAATCTCACTTATTTCCTTTGATTTGAGGAATTTGGGTTGATTTAGGTTTTTAGGTTACGTAAAAAGGGGCTAACGGTTTGTCATTCATTAGTCAATTTCAGTAGAACTTATTTACCCTAAACTTTGTTGCTCTCTATCTTTTAGTTTTCACTTTTTTGTCAATCAGTGGTCTTTTTAATTGGTTTCTCTGTTCCATGATTATTTGGTTGTGAATTCCTAGTTGTTTCCCATCCATACTTCATAACCGATCTGGTGAAAGATCTTGGAGGTGTTTTGGAAACAGAAATTGGTTATCATGTCTCTAGAGCTAATCACTTTGTGCATTCTTGTTCTTCAAGCATGGAGTTGCTCTAAACAGTCGATAAACATGACAATAAAAGCACGTGTAAGCCTAAGGGTAATAATTTTGCCTGACAAGACAGTTTTTACTGTGTCAAGAGTTAATGAATGAGTGGATGAAGATGACTTAGAAACATTGTATAGACCTAAATCAACCTTGCTCTACATATATATGCAAAACACAATGTGCCTCAGACACTGCAATTTTTTTTATACAGCATCTGATGATGTTATAACATAATTGGGTATGGTATCTTTACTATAATCAAGCTATATTAGACAATTTTACGCACATCTACATGCATTGAATATGCAAACAAGGGAATGGAAACCCTTCTTCTTGTATGTTTCCTTGGTTGAGAAGAAAAAGGGCAAGTAATGGGGAGAGGTGCAAAAAACCTTCAGGTTAAGGCTGAAGTTGTAGTTCTCTTCTTTCCTTTGCTTCTGTCTAAATCTTTTAATAAAAATTGCTTAATTACTTTAATAAACACGTTTTTAAAGTTATGATTGGAGAAAAAATGAAGTAAAATGTTTAAAATAAAGTAAGGATATTTCAGACAATCTACCATTATTATAGAAAAGCTAAAAAGGCTTTGCTTCCAAAATACCAGTCCAAATTCAGGCTGCTTCTGCTAGAAGCAGAACAACATTTTTAATTATTAAACGCCAGTTGAGAAGGCAAATTAAATGGGCACTAAATCTAATCTCTTCGATGGATTGGTTTTACTAGGAAAAATATTCAGTCGGTGGGAACAAATTGATATTAGTAGTGTAGTGAGGAGTATCTAGGGATGCACAAATACCCATTCTGAAGATGCTGAATCTTTTCAATGGCTTATGACAATGGGAGTGAAAGAAGAGAGGTGAAGTTAGTAGAAATGAAAGTGTATGGGAGGGATAAAATGGGAGTTGAACGCAGCAGCTAGTGACCCTTTAGCTTCTCCAATTTCCTTCCTAGAATGTAGGAGGTATAAGAATTAAGAAAGAGATTAAGAGTCCTAGCTGTTGGTTTCTTATCCGTATTTGCCTCCATCTGCTCATTATGAGTCTTGAACAAATTATATCAAGACAAGTTATCAAAACAAAGGTAGCATAAATGAAATATTTAGAAACTGGACAACCTCGACTGCAAGTCTTAAAATTGACAAGATGCTGACATATAAGGAAGGGAATTAATGGTGCACAGGTCAATGTTGTGGATGATTATAACAGGTTAATGCCAATTTTATTTCTTATTAGATATAGTTTTCTATTGTTTGTGTCAGATGGCAGTGGAAAGAAACAACAGCCAACAAAATCTACTGCTGAAGCTAAATCAAAAACTACTACTGAACCAGAAATTTCCATTACAAGACTTGATATCCGAGTAGGCAAAATTATAAAAGCTTAGAAGCACCCTGATGCTGATTCAATGTATGTGGAAGAAATTGATGTGGGTGAAAGACAGTCTCGTACGGTTGTTAGTGGCCTTGTCAAATATATACCTCTTGATGAGATGCAGCTTTTTGTCCAACGCTCTTACTGATCATTGTAATACCTTTTTTTCATTCTGTTTCGAGGACGAGATGTACACTTATGTGCTTTGTTGATGATTAGAAGGTTGACACACTGCGTATTACTAATTGATGTTTGGAAAGTTTTACTCACTACTTTATTCCCTGTATTGATTCTTCGGCAGGAGAGAATGGTCTGTGTTCTTTGCAATCTAAAACCAGCAGCAATGCGGGGATCAAATCACATGCAATGTTTCTAGCTGCCTCCAACAGTGATCACACCAAGGTAAGCAAAAACATGATAAATTACACCAAGACACTTATTGTGATGATACCCTTGGTCGTGATTGTCCTGTGATTACTAGTTTAAATGACCAGAAAGCATTACAGAATGATTTCATACTTTAAATCTTGCTTCCTGTTGGACTGAAATTGCACATATGGTTTAATCTATCGTATTTGCTTCTTAACTAACAATAATGTCTATGACTGCTTCATTTTGCTAAGATGAAGAGCCATCTAAAACTGATTTTGGTTTTCTTTGCATATATTCTTTTAGACTATGGTATGGTAAAGTTAATGTTTTCATGTTTAATTGTGAATGGTTATACTTGACGTTAATCTATTTAATATCAATACAATTGTTGCTTCTGTTTACTTAATTGTTTGTGAATGCTGGTGTCCTTCCAGGTTGAATTGGTTGAGCCACCAAAATCTGCTAAAATTGGTGAGAGCATTACGTTTCCTGGGTTTGAAGGCACGCCTGATGATGTCTTAAACCCTAAGAAGAAGGTCTGGGAGACATTACAAGTGGATTTGCACACTGACACAGAACTCGTTGCCCACTGTAAAGCCCTTCCACTGACTACATCAGCCGGTGTTTACACTGTTGCATCAATTAAAAATGGATCAATAAGGTAGATTGCTTGAATTATTAGAAAGTCAGACCCCCATTCGTCTGATTTTGTCTCTTACCAATCAATCCTGTTTAGTGTATAAAAACATTTTCCTGCAATGAGTCATGGGAAATGCATATTATGCAGAGAAGAATATTGTGTGGTCGCATTGTTGAAATTGTTACATAAAACTACATTCTGTTCTTATTTCCCTCGTTTAGAAGAAAAGGTCAGCGAATTTTCGTTTACAGGTATTCGAATCATTATAGGTAGTTGGTCAATCAATATTTTGAAAGGTTTTATCAGGAGTGTTGATTTTGGTTTGTAAATAAATATTTATATTTGGAAACTTGTAGGAGTTATTATTGTTTTTGTTATAATTTCCTTTGTATTTATAAGTGAATTTAATAGTACAACCCCATATATCACATATCATTTCTTAAACAATTTTATTATATAGTACTATCCAAATATTATAAGAGTGATGGAATCCTTTGTACAAACCAACAGAAGAATTACAGAAAGAAAATAGCAGAAAAGAAGGAAGAAAAACCAAGAGAAACAGAGGAAGAGGAAGCCAATTACTTATCTCCCCTTCTCTACCTACTGACATTCCTTCTTTTATTTCTTCCAGTTCCTCTAACCGAATCTTGCCCCTTTTGGCCTCATTCCTTAGAGCTAGTGGACCCCCAAACGTAACCATCTAACCTTCTAGAAGGAATTTGATGCGTGTACCCTTTCTTGTCATATTATTCTCCTCATTTGGCTTTTCCACGTCAGCATCCATAGTCTTCTTGCACACCTCAGCAACCTCCTCTTGAATGAACACAACATTACTCCTCTCAGGCAAAAGAACCTTGTTCGCAAGGTTCCATTGAGGAAAACGCTGCTTGAACAACGTTGTATCTTCCCAAATAGCAGCAGCAACATCAAGACCTTCCCATCAAACCAGAATTTGATTAACCAAGTGACCGGAGCGACGCACCATGCGATGAGCTAGCTCTTCAACGTGCTGTAAAATGAGAGAAGAGGCATGATCAACCAATTGGAGTGGAGTGACCTGCTGGGTGGGAGTAACCACACATTTGCGGAGCATGAAGACATGGAAAACATTTTGAATCCGTGCTTCAGGGGGCAAACTCAGCTTGTAAGCGACCTTACCACTACGTTGAAGAACTTGAAAAGGATCAAAAAATCAACGCCCCAGCTAGTGATCACGTTGTAGTCGCACAGAATTTTGACGATATGGTTGAAGGCGAACATACACCCAATCACCCTCCTGAAAGTTTACCTCACAATGATGTTTATCAGCCATGGACTTCATCCGATGTTGTGCTCTAGTAAGATTCTTCTTAAGGAGAGCTAACACTTCATCTCGTTGCAACAGATGCTGCTCAACCAAAGAGTTACCTATGCTACCACGAAGATAACGAGGAATTGTGGGTGGAGGCTGTCTATATAACACCTAAAAAGGGCTCATACCGGCTGATGTTTGGTAAGCTGAATAATACCAATATCATGGTCAGCAATAAAGCAATGCAAATACATCTCGAGGCATTTATTAAGAGCCTCTGTTTGGCCATCCGATTGAGGATGATAAGAAGAGCTTGTGCTCATTTCAGTAACCTGCAAACGCTGCACTTCTTACCAAAAATTATTCATAAACTCTGGGTCTCGATCAGTCACGATGGAATGAAGAATACCATGGGGTCGAATAATTTCCGAAACAAAAGCATCAGCAACAGATTCACTAGTAATGGAGTTTGGTAAAGAAATAAAGTGTCCGTATTTAGATAAACGATCGACAACAACCATGATAACAGATTTATCGTTAGAGGATGGCAAACCTGTGATGAAGTCCATAGATATATCCTCAAACACCAACTCGGGAATAGGCAGGGGCTGCAACAAACCTGCGGGGCTCAAGGAGGAATCCTTCATCTACTGGCAAATTTGACATTCGGAGACAAATTGTATAACATCATGACGCATATGTTTCCAAAAGAAATTAGAAGAAAGACTTGAAAATAGAGATGACAGAGTTTCAATGAATATATATCATTCTGCATAAATTTATATTACAACGGGAGAGCCATATATAACAAGAAGAACAATGGGAAACCTACACTAAAAAAGGTAATAGAGGACTAATTCCTTGCTACAAATTAGGAACGTAATTGGTTCCAAAAATAGAAAGAAAATATTTACAATGGTAGAGAATATTTCTACACTTTGTTGGTGACATGGCCATTACGGTAAGCCTAATTGGTAATTTTAGTTTTCGCGTCATATTTTTATCCTTCCCAACTCTCACTGGCTTTGTTTTCTTTGCAGCTGGCCCATTTGGTCACCCAGCAGCAGCAGGAAATAAAAGATCATATAAAGGGGACCTTCGCCCCCAGGCTCAAGAGATGGAGAGACTGACGAGGGACTAGGAGGAGAAGGAGAAGCGGGCGGAGAGTGTTGCCGTCGCGGAGTCTCCTATCCAGGTCTTCGCCCTCCACCTCATCGAGCTAACCGGCCATTCTTTCGCCATGCTCTTTGTCCACAACACCTACAAGAACTGCGGTTCCCACACGGCCTCACTTAAAACCCCTCGTGGGATGTAATCATTAATGCCTTTTAAGACTTCGGAAACCAGAACACGGGCATCTCAGTTCAAGCCATGACTTCGTTCTCTCTGATCGTCACCATGCAGGAGGATGTTTGCAGTCTCGCGCATAACATTTATGATTCTTCCTTTCCATGGACGAGACACAATGCACAGCAACACGAACAAATCCAACTCTTCTTTCGGTGAAATCAACTTGAACATTTTAGCCAATGCTCCATGTTCTGTCGGTATCTTCATCAACAAAGGATTCTGCGCACCAAAAGTCGTTGGCATGATTCAGGTGGTTGTACCGTTCATAGGTGGCCCGGACGACCGCGAAGCGCAAACATACGCATGGAGAATGTTAGGACACCCGTTGGTTCAACTAATCGTACTGCGGCTTCTCCCTGCCGGAAGAAACACAATGGAAAAGAATGTAATCGTGGACGACATTCCCCGTACGGTGACCCAAGGCAAAGTCAGCTTGACACTGAGTACATAAACGAGTTCAGGCTGAATACTGCCGGCTAGAACAACTTGATTTATACTCAAATTATAACAAACAGTGGAGAAGAAACTACTGAGGTGATGAGAGCAATGGAAGTTGAGAAGGTTGATTTCTACATCGTAGGAAAAGAAGTTACGCCGTCGCGGGTCATGGCTGGTTTATTAAGAGTGTTGTGACTGCCCGGAGATTGAAGGCATGGGGAATTTATTGGTGCTTCTGTTCTTATTGTGCAACAATATGCTGTTGTTGACCGAGATACCGGTACTAGTATGGGATCTGAGCATTCGACTTTAGATTGAATTAGGTTATATTTTTGTATTTGTTATATTCACGTAGAGATCATGTAAATATTATTCAAATATGAATCTTTGAGTCAACAAATGCTTAATTTTTAGTGAAAAGGTTTAAAAAAAAATAGTAATCTGGGTGTTATCATTTTATCTCCATACATTTTTCTTTTGCGTTTGCATGTCCTCTCAACTTATTTCGAATTAATTCAAAGTCAAGTAGAAGAATGTCTGAAATTATCTGGTCATCTGATTTGTACCGAGGGGGCCGAGTGTGTTTCTTATCTAACAAAACCCGGTTTGGCTGTTGGGTTCCATTCCAAATCAGTAATCACTGGGTTGAAAATTTAAACATTCTAATTTGACATACCACAAAACAAAGTAGATGCCAATAATTTCCCTGGTGCTAAGTCAAAAACTAGAATCTCATACCACATCCTTCCCCAATTTCGGGTTTAACTAGGAAAACCAATTACTCTAGGATTACTTAAACTAAAAGTTATAGCGTTATGGTGTTAAGAGTCTATTTAATGTTGTGATAGTCATGTCACGGTAATGAAGACTAATCAAATTCGTGGTCATATATATATTTTGTATATAATAAAAAACATTAATTTATACAATATTTAAATCGTGATATTTAGTTGAATATGAGATTAACATTAGTTGTAGCCGTCTAATGTGTTTAGGAACCATTTAATATTGCGATACGAAGGTTAGTTAAAATCCATAAATTGTCACAAATTCTTATAAAAAATACACTCCTTAAAATTAAGGGTATAATTGAATCGAGTTGAGTCGATAGAATATATTATTCGAACTCGAATCAATTTAAAAAATCAAAACTCGAACTTTACTAGAACTCGATCGAGTATATAATTCTTGTACTCGAGTTTAACTGGTTAAAATACTTGATATATTTGAACTTGATTCGATTAAACTCAAATTCGTATTTTTTTAAATTATCACTATAAAGTTTAAAAATTTTAATAATTATTATTCCATCAAACTAATTATATAATAACATTAAATTAATAATTAAATTATCAAAATTCATCACATATACAATTTCACATTTAAATTCATGCCAAAAAAATCAAAAATAGAAAATAAAACAAAATATAATAAAAATCATAATAAAATCCAACAATCAACTCACAATGAAAATATATTTAAGTATAATAACTAGAACACCAATAATCCCTCATTAAAATAGTTAAATAATTTGCAATTATTTCATTTAGAGTAATAATCCTTTGTCTCAACTTATGTTTCACTGCAACCTTTGTGCTTTTGCTTTCCACTTATTCTTTAGTCTTGATTGGCATAACACAATTTTTACAATAACTCCTGTAAAAGAAATGAACATCCGTCTACTAAAAAGTTTATATATAAATAAACAAACCAAAATATCATAAACTTTATGTTTATAATAAGAAATCAAATGTGATATTTACAATAAGAAATTTACTCTTTAATTTTATTACAAAAGTATCAAATACTTATCTATACAAATCTATATTAGTATTATATTTTTTTTATGATCAGTTGCTTTAAAAACACAATTATTATAATGTAAAAGTATTAAATATTCCATGTTTATAACAATAGTGAATAGTTTTTACTATTAATAATATTTATCGTACCAAAACCTTTCTATTATAATTTATGACATGAATCAAAACATTCATAGGTAGAATAATATTTAAATATTTACAATCAGAATAATAATCATTTCATTTAAAAAATGATAATCTTCCGTCAATTTATTATTTTCCTTTTTTTGTGCATGAGAAGTGAAAACTAAATAAATATACCTCAATCTCAACATTATTTCAACAATTTTTCAAAACCAAACATATAAAAAGAATCAAAACTTATTTGCAAAAGCTCAGTCATAATAATTTCCTTTAAACCAACCAATCACTTAGCCTATAAAAACCAAAAGCAAAAATTTTAAAGAAAACAAAATCATTCCTTTAAAACACACCTATATCCATATTTCCTATTCAAAAAAATTAAACTTCCAGAAACTAAAAACAAACCCTTTGACCTTAGCCAATCAATCAACTTAGCAACCAATATAACTAATCCAATTTAACTTAAGATGTATATAAAAATACAATCAGATATGAATTACTCATAGCAAACATAAATTGATGAAAATCGATGAATTAAACATCAAAACAAAATAACAAATTCTTCAATTTGACATTAGCATCCAAATAACATGCAAAGAAGCTAAAATAACCATCAACATCAAATCTAATTAATATATACCTTGCTTCAAGGATTAGGAATAGAAAGATATATGTAACACCTGATCCAAAACTGTCAATAATATTGTTCGCTTTGGCCCAATCATTAGGGTTCACGGTTGTATTCTTAATAATGGATTATCTCGAGAACTTTTCAAAAAGTCATCCATCTTGGTACTGCTCTTGTCCAAGTATGCTTAATTGCGTAGTTCTTGAAAATAAATCACCACCTATGCCAAAATGCTTTATTGATAACTTGGTTTCAACTCGACATATATAGCCTGTAACTTCCTCTTCAATTCTGATGTGGGACTCTTCCTGCCCCCACAGCCATCCTAAAGCATGTCAAGAGCCGCTCCTTACTCAGACCTTTTTCTTCAGTGCCACTCCCCGCCCTTAAAGATTGGCATATTACAGGTCTACCAGCTTAGCCCAAAATCATAGTGGAGGAGAGTTAGCTCTAGTACCATATTGTAACACCTAGTCTAAGACTATCAATAATATTGTTCGCTTTGGCCCAAACCTTAGAGTCTCACAATTTTGTTCTCGATAATGGGTTATCTCGAGGACTTCTCAAGAGGTTACCCATCTTGGTACTGCTCTCGTCTAAGTAGGTTTAACTGCGTAGTTCTTGAAAATAAACCACCACCCATCCCAAAAGGCCTTGTTGACAACTTGATTTCAGCTCCACATATATAGCCTAGTAACTTCCTCTTCCATTTTGTTATAGGACTTCTCCTGCCCTCATAGTCATCCTAAAGCCTATCAAAAACCGCTCCTTACTCAGGCCTTTTATCCCGATGCCACTCCCTGACCTCAAGAACTAGGATGCTACAATATATTTCAGTTGCCGTCTTCTCCTTCTTCAAGGGAAAAACAAAGAATTAAAGATAAATTATTTATTTGTAATTATAAAATACAATGTAACAAATAAAAGAATAATATTTAAACTAAACTTACGTTGTCGTTCTTTTTCATTCTATGAAGACTATGACATCAATCTCCTCTACAAAGTAAAACTTGAACTGTTTCAGGGGATAATGATGCTAGATATATATCGATGACTCTTCCTCTAGCATTAAAAGTAGCTTCAAAAGCCACAGTGGTGATAGGTATGGCAAGTATATCACGAGCCATTTTAGAAAGGATACGATATTTTAGTGTGTTTACCTTCCACCACTCTAAAGTATCAAGTTTATTAAAATCTCTTTCACAAATGTAGCAACCTTCCTATAAATAGTTATCCAAATTAGATTTTTGTGGTTGAATTATTTCAACTATCTTTATAAGTTCTGCAAATTCAGACCACCTCAAAGATGAAGCTTATATTGTGACATTACCAGTACCACTTTGTTCACAATCATTGATACTTTGTTCACCAATAGTAGTGTAAAATCCGTCCCTCATATGTATGGGCATTATAGTAAATCTCTCATGAGATTTTTTTCATAATATCGTATATAGATCATGTATTAGAGGGTAAGATACCTTGAATTTATTTTTGGAAGAAGGTGTGTTGTATAGAATATGAGTCTATGAGAAATAACTAAAATTTTGAATTAAAAATCATCTTCAATTAAGAAAAAAGTTTCATATTATTTTTGTCGAGTTCGGAGAGAGCTTTCTGTTGATATATTATGGGTTATGTGAGGATATTTTAATCAAAAGTTATGACCATTTGAAGTTACTGTCCCAAATAAAGTGAACAGAGAAAGTATCGATACATGGGGTGTTGATGTATCGATACTTAACTCTGGGGGCAGAATGTATCGATACTGGAGGAGACAAGTATCGGTACTCAGGACTAGGAGTACCGATACATGGAATTGATGTATCGATACTTAAGCCCAGAGAATGAAGTATTGATACTTTGAAGGGGAAAGTATCGATACTTTATGAATAGTATTGAACAGTGGGACTCAATGTATCGATACCTTAAAAAGACAAGTATCAATACCCTATAGTTAGGATAAATAGTAAAAGTATTGATACCTTGTAAAAGAAGTATCGATACTTGGGGCATTTTTGGACCTGGAACCCATGTTCGACTGGAAGTATGATACTTGGGGATTGAAGGATCGATACTTGGGGCTTCAATGAAGCAAGTATCGATACATAAACTATTTATATATCGATACATGAATGGATTGGAATGTGAATGGCCTTTTTCTGTGATGAAGTATCGATACATGGAGGGCATGTGATAACATGTCACACATTTGGACACATTTTAGAGGGGCATTTTCATCATTTTAAGGCCCCTATATATGAGAGCATAGGGGTCATCTTTCCCATTTCTCCTTCTCTTTTCTTTCTCGTTTGTGAACCATTCTCTTTCACTTTTCAAACTATCCCTCAATCAAACTTCGCCATTTCAGTGGTTATGACCTCAAAATCAACACCAGAGCACGAAAACCCCTTCTGATCGAAGTTCTACCCATTGAATCAAGAGGATTCGTGAGGAAAGAGGGCCCAATAATTAGTAGCTAAAGAGAGAGACACATTCAAAAGGGGGTTCAAAGCTCACCTACAAGCTTGGGTAAGCCTATTCCCCAACTCATCTCTCTATTTTGAGATATCATTTCACTATAGATAGCTCAGAATACTGTTTACGTAACCCTAAAAATTAAAAGTTTTTTAGTTTATCAAATGGATCAATAAATTAGGGAGTTTGTGCTTTCACTGGTGTTGAAATAATTGAAAATGAGCTGAGAATAAAGTGAGAGGAGTATAGATAGTAAGTTAGAGAGAGAGTGAAAAAGAGAGAGAGAGAGCATGATCATGTATTATCACATGTATGTATATTGTAACTGATTATTGAATCTGTATTTGTCTGTGTATCTAGGCATGATAACCGAAGTTAGAAGGTCTCCATCATGAGAGGGACATCCAGAGAGAAGTTTTTCATCCCAGAATAGTGAGTGGATACAACTCTTTACCTTTGTCTCAGTTTATGCTATTTATGATTGATTATATAATTTATGCTTGAGATGAAAGCAATGATTTATTGTATATGTATATGAATACACAACTGAAATGAGGAAGTATTGGATGTATCTTGTGTGGTGGCCGGGTTGACCCTTTGTTTATGATAGAAATAGGATTGTTATGAATCCTTGATTACTATTAATGTAAGACCCGAGGCCTATTGTGTATATCTATTTGTTGATAATATAATGTTATGGAATTGAGGCTCGAGGTCAATAGTAAAGATGTTTTTAAATGATATTCTGTGAATGTGGAATAATTGAGTATATGTAATAATCGGGGTGCCATGATTGTTGTTTGACCTTATGTGTCACTATATTTTATTTTATTGATTTTGGCCTTGTGAGCCATGAGATAAGTTTTGGCCTTGTGAGCCATCGATATTGATTTTAAGAATTGTGTGCCATGTTAGTGATCTTATATGTGTAAGAATTGTCCAAGCAGCTCAGAGGAGAGTATGTGGAATTCAATAGTCCCAGAGTGAGGATTAACCATATAGTTCAGGGTGGAGCGGGTAGAATCCAATAGACCTAAGAATGTGGATTGTGAAATCCCACTAAGGCAACCCAAGCGGTGTGTGTGTGGTGAATTGGGTTTCAAAAATTTCAAGTTAAACCCCTCACAATTTTAATTTTCTACAACCACAAAGTACCAGCAAAAATAAAGGATTAGGGAATAGAGAAATTTTACAACACGATTTATAGTGGTTCGGCCAACTCCAAGCCTATGTCTACTTCCTTCAAGAACTTCTTGAAGTTTTCACTAACACAAGCCTTATCAATCAAGGCTCAACTTTTACATAATGGAGATTTTTTGAGCTGACCTCCGAACCTTACAAATAAAGTACTACCCCAAGTGATTCATAACTCACCAAATAAACCAAGAAAAGAAATCCTCTTTTCTTTCTACAAGAGTTTGAAGTTACAAGAGAAAAATGGAAGATTAAACTTCCTTGAATATCACAAATATAATATAAATGAAGTATTTTCTCTCTCTAAGATAATGAATATGCAAATAGGTAAGCTCAATAAGGTTTTCTCAAAGCAACTTAATATAACAGTGAAACAATGAAGGTTCAAGACCAGAAAACGAAGAAACAATGAGCTATTTATAGTTTTTCTAAAAATATAGCTGTTACACAGAAAACTAGCCGTTATTTTTCAAATCTGCGAACATTCGGTCGACCGAAGGTATATGTTCGTTCGATCGAATAGGCTCTGGTTTCGAACAAAACTCTTCTTTGTTCGATCGACAAAAATCGAGTCCTCTGTTTCAGAAATAGCAACAACTTCGTTCGATCGAATCCGAGGTTTGTTCAACCGAAGCACCCTGTTCGTTTGACCGAGAAAAGTCGAACTCTTTGTGTTTGAAACATGGCCAATTCGTTCGAATGAATGACCTTATTCGTTCGACCGAAACCTTGTAACTTTAAAAATAAAACCTTTTTGTTTCAAGGCCTTTTTGGTTTTAACAAATGGAAGTTTTTGAAATTGTTTTCAAATTCATTTCATAAAATATTTTGAGATG
>JAVXUL010000010.1:10227885-10253611 GCA_035590515.1 Trichilia minutiflora | reverse complement strand
TCATGATATTATTAATTTATATATATATATATATAAATTAATAATATCATGATACATAAATATACTAAATATCCAAAACCATGATTGTATATTGATCCCATCAAATAACGGCATAATCAATGAACCTACCATTGCTAACCCAACCTTTTTCTCTTCTAAATACTAGTAATAATCAAATACCAAATCCATCTTTCTTTCCCAATTTAAGTATGCATAAGGATCATTCTTGCTTTGGAATAAAGGCATTTTCATTTAAATGCTTCCCAAGTCTTAGTCAAACTTATCCTATTTTCTTTTAAAATTCCTTTTTTCTCTATATGTTCTACTCTACAGCCGTCGTTTTCCCTATTAAATCTGTTTGTACCCGATACCCATAATCAAGGTCAAATCATTGTCGATAAATTCATCTCCAACATCCTCATCATAATCAATTTTAGTATCTTCTCTCGGTCAATTAGGTGCTCTTGATTACTATTCCTTTTGGAATTCGACTATGGTAGCCCCTTCCTCATCCATTTTGTCTCTTATTTATCCATCCTTTTCTCCTCAGCTCTATTTTTTTCTTTGCTAGATGACATATTTATAACTTTAAACGAAAGTTAAAATAAACACTTCAATACATTTTCTTTCATGTTTCCCTCAACTCTCGTATTTATACATAATTATTGGTTTATTTATCTCTCTTCACTTAACTTTTTTTTTATAATTCTTTATTTGAACTAATTCAAACTCAATCAGAATATGTCTTTTAATGAATCAATTTCTAATAAATTAGAATTCAAAGGAACCAACATGAAAGAATAAGTAAAGATCAAAACAATAATTAGAAAAGATGTGCTAGACGCTAAGCAATTATAATTAATGAATTTAAACACAAAACCTTTAGAGAATTTACGAGAAAAGTATTTTTCTTATGCAATTAGGTAAATCTAAATTCAATAATTCTGTTTGTTTTTTGAAATTTTTTTTCTTCTTTTTTTTGAATAAAACAAAATGCACAAAACCAAACAAGAACATAATAATTACGAGATTAAATGAATTATTATTTTTTTCTTTTGTATTTTTTATTATATATAACGAATGAGAAATTAGGGGTTAGTCAAGAACAATCATATGAACTCAAAGAATAATATTAAGATAGAGAAACTTGATTTAGAATTAAAATTTAAAACTAAGATAATGCAAACCTCAATCGACAATATATTAGAATTTCACAACTACAAAAAAAAGTTAAAGTAAATTCGAATAGCATCTTGACCCAATATTTAAATTAATTCTAAAAACAAATGTATATTAAATTAAAGACCTTAATAATATAATCAAATAAAAAACTAAAATTATAAAATTAATAAGAAAAAAGATAGTACACTTAAAAAAAAATTCTTGAATAATAAATTAAGTTTTGAATAACATAAAAATAAATTTTTGATAAGTACTAAATAGATTTTTGAAAGAATAAAAATAAATTTTTTTAATTTATTATTTATATTATTATTCATTAATCTTTTAATTAAAATAAAATACATCTTTATATATAATTTTAAAATAATAATTCTAATTAAATAAAAAATCCCTTTAAAATACTTCGACTTTGAAAAACTCCTAATTAAACAAAAAAACAATAATTTTCATTAAATAAAAAAACTTTAAGAAATATTCATTTAAATTTAAAATTTTATTTTTTTTAGTATATTCTTTCTCTCAAATTTTTACTATAAAATCTTTAAATATACTAAATTAACTTATATTTTTAACTTAAATCAAATTAATCAAATATTATTCCTTTTTATATTCAAATTGTTAAGATTGCTTGTATTTAATAGTTGTTCATTAATTATACTCATTATTTGAATCAATTCATTTAGAACTTCATGCATTTTTTATCTCTAACGCTTATAATTAAGCCTCCATCAATATGCAACAGATCGCTTTTTGATATTCTCTGCATACTAGACTGACCAAAAAGCGCCATTAGATCTCAGCCTAAAGAACTCGTCAAATGTTGCAAGGCGAAACAACTGTGGACAAGATAAAACCAATTTGACCTTCACTTATATCAAACTTGACATGAAACCCATTGGAATGGACCTCTGGAGCATCTGTAACCTTACAAAAGACAAAATGAAATTTGACGCAAGCGGATTGATTATTCATAGAATTTATTACGGATAATGACACCACTGACGACCCTCGCCTTTTATATCCTTAGAACCAACAGTACTGGGAAACATCCAAATTTGAAAACAAAACAAAACAAAAGTTGCAAGAATTTTTAAATTCATGTTAATAACAAATAAAACAAGTCAAGAAAGTTCATCTTCATACCAGTAACATTAAACAGAAGCAATCCTGTACTTGTGACTTTGGAGAAACCAAAATGAAAAGCATTCAGCGATCTTTTTCCCTTTCTTTTTTGTAATTTTATATATTTGATTTCTGATTTTGTTTCTTCTGTTGTGCGATTCATGTCAGCTACATAACTTGATGTAAATCCCACTGTGGCTTTAGACCAAACTAGGCCAAGTGACTCAATACGAATTGTCATTGCAGTTCGTTGTTGCCAATTGCTATGGCCACAGATTGAAAATTTCTCATAGCAATTTTTTTTAATTGAAAGTCTGAAAAGTTTGAATACTTTAATAGACTTGACTATTTAATTCTAAATAATTTATTTATTTTTTTATTTATCTAAAATCTAAATCCAAATACTATGTTATTTATTTTTTTTCAAATAAAAAAATCTAAAAATCAGTACTTATTATATTAAACCCCATAAGTTATGCAACTCTTTGATGGGGAGGTAAACAGTCTACAAAACTAAAATACATATGATTTGAAAAAAAAAAAAGTTAAATATTCCTATGGATAATAATGTAAATAAATTGATTTCGTAAAAATATTTATAAATTTTTTTTATTGATCTTATATAATAATAATCAATTAGAGAAAATAATTTTTAGACTCTTAAAATTTTTTAAAATAAATATAATACATTTTAAGCAAATTAATAATATAATAAATAATAATATTTTTAAATTTTAATTATTAAATTGTATAAAATTAATCTATGTATATTTATCTTATAATTTAAATTAAAATTTAATATTTCCATCATATCTCTCTACTCCAAAATAAAAATTTGCATGAATTATGTTCTTAAAAAATTAATAACTATTTTTACTTTAAAAAATAATTATTTGTAATAAATACTCAAATACCTATCACTACATATACAATATTAGTAAGACTTTCAAACAACATTCATATCTACCTTCACTTGCATTTCAAAGAAGGCCTAGAAACAAATACGCAATTCACTTGCATAAATAACATTAGATGAAAAAATTTTAAGATTTTCAGATCCTAGAATGAGCAAAATTGCTAATGTTGATTGATTATCCAAGACCTTGTAAATTATACAGCACATCAATTCATTGGACCAAATTATTCATGCATGGATGATGTAAGTTTCCACATAAGAACTGAATTTTATCATTTCAAAGTGCAAGAAAATTCATGCATTAGGACTCCATAAACCCATCATAAAAGCTTAAAATTAAGCTTCCTACAATTAATAATTGCTGCCGCTAAATTTTAGACAATGCCTGCAAAAATGAAATTATCTGCCAAAACTTTTAAAAAAACACTTATATATTTTATACATTTCAACCAAAAAATTTTTGTTCAATGAAAAATTATCCTAAAAGTGAAGTGAAGTGATACATTTTGATGGAAGGATTAAAGAACCAAAATATATTGACAACTATGCTCCATAGAGGAAAGGCAACAGAAGATCAAACACATAGCTCGTAGCCTGGTTCGATGAGAGGAAACGAACCAAAATCAGTATAGATTTGTAATCTTCAAACAAATTGCTTCAGAAACTCTGTAGCCACCAGCCTCCCTCGCGTGTTCATGGACATTTTCAGTTCATTTATCTCTTTATCAATGTCCTGCAATTCAAGGATAAATGACTTATTTGATGTATATTTCAGAAATAGAAAGCAAACAAATAAAAGAATGAACGCATATAGGAAAATATCAATATAATATTATACAACATTTGCTTCACACTAATGGTTAAGATCACTAAACCATGCTTTTTATTTTTTTGGCAACACATAATATGTATGTGGATAATAGGCATACTGGTAGAGTGTGTGTCTGTGTAAGCATTTCTTTTTAATAATAATATAAGCACATTCTTAATAGGCCCGACTAAGGTCACATCAGGATTTTCTACATGCAATATTAGGCATCCCTGATCCTTCCAACTGTTTCCAAACTTTTGCTGGCAGTAAGTTTGTGTCCCCCAGCATCTGCAACAATTAGCATAAAGAAGAAAAGGATGTCCTATATGGAAGCAAAATGATAAATTAAACACTTGTATCATACTAATCAAATTTGTAGCTAAATTTTGTGCAACAAACATTAGATGACAGCAGTCTCAAGCGATGACATAATGTTTCCGGCTAGAATTTGAACATCAAATATCAAGACCTTTTAAACCTCATATAATGACATGTTTACTAACTGAACTGATCAAACATTGACGATGCACTTGATCTGTACTTGTCCAACAGTTTTATGTGCTCAACATATAATACAAATTTCAGTAGATATTTTGCAAATATGGGAAAGCTTGAGCAAATTAGAACAAGTCTGAACCCGACAATAATTTAAAGATATTCAAAACTTGGGAGACTTTGTTGCTATATGAAAAATCAATTAAACAAAGACAATTACAAGCAATCCACAGACAAAAGTTTTAAAGTTCAACAGAATTCTTGCCTCCATGAACTGCACAATAAAATCAATGAGCTTGTGTTTTTGCATCTCCTCGCAATGGTAGTTTGTAATAAGAAAGCTAATGTCATAACCCTGTAAAATAAAGGCAAATGAAACAAATGTTCAAGGGTCACCAAAAAAAAATTTTACATTAAAAGCTAAAATATATAATTCATGTTTACTCAAGGCTGAGATACCTAAAAGTATATGTTGATACACTTTACAGATTTATATATCTAAGAAAATAAATGAAATTGAATATGAGCACTGGAAAATGCATCAGATCAAGTAAAAGTCCTGCAACCTGTTGCCAAATGATAACACAGTAATTCACAGAAATCTGTTTTTTTTTTGCATATATAATAGGTGAGTAATGTAGGAAGGCTAAGCATCAAAAGAAAATTTTGTGTTGTACCCAAAAAAAAAAAAAAAAAAAAGAAAGAAAAGAGAGAGAGAGAGAGAGAGAGAGAGAGAGAGAGAGAGAACATAATTCTATTAGTCTTTATTTATACTTTTCTTTTATAATCCTTAATAAACAAAGAAAGTGTTATTATCACTTACCTCTCCTAAGTTTTGATAACAGTTCACTTAAATAAGGGGAATGCAAATATAGACATTTACCTTCCATCTTCATTAAAAATAAAATTTGCAATTACTTTTATACTCTTCATAATATGACAAAATTAGATATAATTATATATTTATTCTTTATCATTATAATATACATTTAATTACTATTGTAAATAAAAAATAATTAAATATTTACTAAAATTTTTTTTTTAACAACAAGGAATTAGTAAAAATTTCATTCTCAGTAATGAGGTATGTGAATTTAGAATTCCTACCATAGAATATCATTTCTATAAGTATAAGAACAAAAATTGATTCTCTTGCTAGAATTTGAGTGATACTTTTAGAAAGGAGGTAAGTGATTATTTTTGCATTCTCGCCATCTAAATGAAACATTGCCAAACCTCAAGGGAGGTAATAATAACCCAACAAAGAAATTAGGCACAGATGCATGTGTTTAGCATTTGATTAAGTGGCATGTAAACCAGCAAAGGTTAATTTTGGTTGTATCACAAACCCAAAAACTCACAATTGTAGAAAGCCTGTTAATATTTTTCATATAAAAAGGAAGAAGTCAGCCAAGTTCACTGGATCAGCTTCGGAAAATGCAAGACTAAATAAAAAGTGGATAATAGAAACTGTCATAGCTCAACGTCACAATCTTGCAATAAGGTTTATTGGAATAGCAATGTTATGCAACCAAAGATCAAAACATATGTTTAAACACAGAAACAAAGGGCATTCAGTACAAAATAGGTCACTTGAATCCAAGGAATGCATTCTTGTGTCAACAATTGTTAAGCATGGCTAATCAAGGCAGAAAATCATGATTTCTGAAGGCAAGTAAATAGTCAATCACTAGAATTTATAAAGAAGCAGGCATATATGAGAAAAGCAGAGCCTGATGTCAACTCAACAAGATAAACCACATACCTGTACTGGTTTTCTCCTCAAAACTTGGAATGCTTCTGCTCTCATTGACAAAAATCTAAGAAATTTTTTAGTTAGTATGTTTTCAAGTTCGTCTGCCTGCTTCACCTACGCAAAAAAGAAATATAAGCACGTAAGGAGAAAATGGTAGACAATGCAATTTAATTGAAATTCAAAGGTATTATACAGGTGGTGAAATTCCTTACTCCAAGAGTTATAGGTGGTAAATGCATCACTATGCTTTGTTGTGTAAGCATTTTGGGTGATGAACGTTTAATAGACAGAAGCATGAAAACTAGTAAACCTTTTCCCACTAAATTGATTGTCTTGCTGAATAAGAAACTTCTCTTAGGCAAAACAATAGACCATTTCATTTGTTTGAAACAATTATAAACTGCACTTTAACATAATCCAGCCATCATAGAGGGGCATGGCATGGAGAATCCCAACAACTCATTTAAAGACATAACATCAACAGCATACTATGAAGTCAAAGCATCAGATTTAACTCAAAAACTTGTATATTGCTGCCATGCAAGGAAACATGCATTGTTATTAACTTAGTATGCCTTTGCTCTCATTTATTTGCTGTATAAGCAAAGACATAACATAGGAAAATAAACAATTATTTTTTCAACATTTTGTTCCATCGTGGGAAAGCCTCAAAAGAAAGATGATTAACATTCACCTTAAGACTTATGCGAAGTGAGTTGATAGATGTTTCTATCAAGCACTTTTCAGCCTCGTTTCGACATATCAAAATCTGCCATACCAATTGCACGTATAAAAATACAACCATTTGTCAATAACAAAACATATACAAAACTGAATACTTGTAACGACAACCTTTGCAAGAAGAGAAATCAACAAACCAATGATTACATCAGCGAATGCCTATATATAATATAATATGAAGATGCTCCTAGGAAAGACTAACAATGCAAATGCTACAAAAAACAAATTAATCCCACTAGCTAGATCGATTTTACTATGAGAAAAGCATTTTAATCAATTGCTTCAACAATAAATTGAACATCAGAAATAGACTAAGTATAACCCATTTAAAGAGTCATATTTCAAAGACTACCAGGTAACCCTATGAGCATATTAACAACATAGACAACGGTAAATCTACTTTGTATATTAGTGGCAACAACCACAACGTAAAGACAATCAATTGCACAAACCTACGATGAATTTGATGAAGCCCCAAGAGAAAAATTACTGAGTTAAAGTTTATGAAAAAAATAGAAACCTTCCAGTCACACAATTTACACAAGCTCTGAACCACTAAAATAATCACTAAGCAGGATTGAACAAAAGTATACGCCTATATCTGAGATCTACAAGATGGTTATTACAGGATTCAGCAGAAGTTCTGGGCTCGTCCTGCAAACAAAGTAAAAAGAAAAATTTTCATCAAGATGCAATGTATGCAATATGCACAAAGAAAACACCAACATAAGTGCAGCCTGTAAAATAGAAATTGTATTACATGGACAAAACTACAACAGAAATGAATTAACAAGAAACTTTTAGGCGTGATTTACACCAAAGAGGATAGTATCCAATAACAAATAAACTTCAAAGAACTAGATGCAGTTTCATGGAATACACAATTTCTGCTAAAGGCCAGCAGACTGGGCTTTGCACCATAAATCGCCTAGTTGCTACCAAATTTTCCAAGAATTCACAAAACTACAATATATATTTCTCCTTTTTTTTCCCTTAATAACATCAATTCAAAATTAAACAAGAGAATTGAAAGATCAAACAAGTCATTGGAGTAAGGGAATACAAGATCAAAACCTTGAGGCCAGTAAACTTACTTTAGTTCAACCTCTGGTTTATTATGCCTTTCAACTTCTTGACAAGGAAAATTCTGCAACCACCACATGCCAGAACAGAAGTCAATTATAATATCAATCGAAAATCAGAAGAACAGATCAAAATCAATAGAACCAGATGAAATTACCGAGAATGATATAATTCATACCTGTAAACACATAGCGGCATCGAGCGTGTTCCTTATACAAGTCAAATACAAACGCAATGTGTTTGCCTACATTAATTTTAGCATTCAAATACAAAATCAATTGCGAAATAGCACATCAAATTTAAAAGTGGTTCGGTTAGTAATCGTACCATGATTCTATTTGAGCTGATTCGAAAATTGATCCTAAAACAGCATCAATCGTCGCTGTCTGTCTTCTATTCTGTGAGATCAGTTGTGTGGAGGACAACTGGAGAAGAGTGTGCTTTAAGTATGGAGTTGTTGCTAATGTGCACATATGGTATATATATTTTAAGAACGACTTTGCTAAAATGCGCCGAAGTCATTATCAATTGCTACACATGCACCTGAATTCACCAAACATCATTGAAGTAATCTGAGTCATTTATCCAAAAGTATTCCACTATTATTTCATTTATCTCCTAATACTGTCGTACAAAGCAAAATTATTGAGCAAACTCACTGGTGTTCTCTACATCATCCATTATAATCATCCACCATTGTCAATCATCTTGAGTTTGTGTGCAAACTTAATTACAACTCTAGCATCAATGCATCATATTCATACATTTATTTTTAAACAATTACAACTAAAATAATGCGTTCCTTATAACTACTTTTTAAAGCACTACTGAAAACTTCATCTTCGAATAGAGCAAATAAAGCTTTTCTTATCTTACGTACCAACCTTCAAATCAAGCAAACCCATTTAAATTTGTATACCAACTCAAGGACTGTCCAACAACTTTGAATTATTATATACAACACAATGAATTCGTTTGTCGTTTGCCCACCAAATTAAATTAAGATTCTCTGATAATATTTAGATGACGTATAGGATACGGTGAGTTTGCCCACAAATTTTTATTTCCAATATAATATTAGACGATAAATAACTGATGAATATTTGTGAATGAATGATTCAGATGGCTTTAATGATGTTTGATTTAGTGAAAAAATGGTAGTTATCTTACTTTGAATAAGGAATTTGAAACTGAGAGAGAGAGAGAGAATATGACACATAATTTTTTTTTATTAAAATAAAGATAATTTAGACATTACACAGCTACAAGGGTCTTTAATTATCAATAATTAGTTAAAAGGATTAAAATTGTTTATTTTCTTTGTTAAAAGATCCATCGGTATGATTTTCTATTTAAAACATTTAAACTTCGGGGAAGGTTATTTGATGATAAATCCAAAAAAATTCAAAAATCCGACCTGCCGGATTCGAACCAGCGACCTAAGGATTAGCTGTGGGCTAGACCCGACTACAGTCCTCCGCTCTGCCAACTGAGCTAAGGTCGGTTAGTGATCTTTGTGTTCTGAAGTTAATTAATTATAGTTTATACATTTCATTTGTGAAACGCCGTTAACTATTTCAATCGAGACGGTTACGTTTTGGATCTGTTATAATGGGATTGACAATGCATTGATGTATTTTTCAATCAGTTTTATGGTAATTTTTTATTTTATTTTGCCATGAATATTTCAAAATTATTTGTATCTGTTTTATTTTTTAAAATAGGTTTATTTTTGTATTTTTCTCTGTTACCAAGTGTTTATTTCAAAATCTACTTGTATTTATAAATTGGCAAAACATATATAAATTAATGTCTAAATCAAGGCCCCAAGACTTGAGGGTTCCATGGGGTGATTTGTGATTATATCAATAAATTACTTTTTTCTTTTTTTGGAGTTCACAGATGCATATAGAATAAAGTGATAATTAAATGTGTGAAATTAAAATATATATATATATATCAAAGAAAAATGATAAGCAATCTAATTTGGGTGCTAGTTGTTATAATTATTAATAAAATTTAAGATTTAAATTCTAAATATTTTGAATTTTAAGAATAATTCAAAGAAACATTAAAAAACGATATTATTTTTTTTTTAATAATTTAAAGTATTTATATTTCGTTTTGATCAACAGATTTTGCTCGTCTAATTTTTAAAAATACTAATAATAATTAATTAAAATTAAATTCAAAATATACCTTAAATCATATATTTTATATTCAAATCATCGTCATTATATTACACCTATAAATAATATTAATATTATTTTTATAAAGCAAACAATTATTATTCCAATTTCTCAGCTACAACTTAAATACAGTTGAAGAAGCTTATATAGTAGTGGATAATAGTGCCCATACAACCAAACTTTTCTATATCCATGACACCTCCAATTTCCTTATTATTTAAAAAATAAAAAATAAAAACATTATATATACCTATTTATTTATATTTTTTTATAATCCATTTTAGAAAAGTTTTAAAATGTCAATATCATATAAACTACATTTATATCGCCTTGAGAGTATGGTCTTGAATTTTAAGCATTCATATATTTAGTTTATAATTTTTAATTAATAAAAATTATAACAATATTATTAAATTTATTTTTTTATATTAAATAAATATAATTTAAAAACCTATTTATTATTAGGCAAATATTAGGATCGAAATTACCAAAATATAAACAAATCCTTGGCTAATCAATCCAGCAAACGTTCATAGATTGTGAGATGCCTCAGATGAGATAGCGTTTCGGACTCTTTTGAAAATGGTCGAAACGGTACCCGATTGCCCATCTAATAAGATCCGACATGCCACCGGCAAATCCAAACTCTTAGCTTTCAGATTACTGTCTCCACACTAGCGGAACAAAAGTAACAGACAAACAGAGTAAGCGTCATCAGATCTCCGAACAATGAAGAGGTGCGAATTATTCTATCCGAGTAAACACAACTATAGTATGTTCTCTTTTTGTTTTTTGATTTGTCTACTGTTTGCAGGCCTGGACACCACAGACTGCACGGGAAGCAAGGCGGATTGAAGGGAACGTTGGGAAAGTTATCGATTGCAGTGATTGTTCTCTTGATCTGTACTCTCTCTCTCTTGTTTTCTGCTACTATTAGCGAAGGTGGCGGATCAGCCTATTCAACGGAGGTTAGTTAGATAGTTCATGGCTTTAGAATAGTGCTTGTTTAGTTAGGGAGAAAATGCAGAAAAATGAGCTGAATTTTGATTCTTATGATTTCCACATTGTTATGAAGAAATGAAAAGGAAAGAACTAAGAATAAGCCTAATTGCCGAGTAATATTGAACAAGGTTAACTATGGTAAATGCGAAGGTAAATAATGTAAAATTTTTGAAGTGAAAGTTTCATATAAGAGTATATGAATTGCATTTATAAATCACTGCCTCAAGAAAGTTGGTAGTAAGAGAAAAAATGCTTTGCTTTTACTGGGTAGAAAATTACCTAAATATAGATAAAATTATTAGGGATTTGTGTGCGTATTAGTATCATCCCGACTAAGTGACGCTGCTGCTTCTCAGACGGAGCTGTATATAATTTGCTTTTTCCTTTTTGGATACTTTTGTTCTTCAATATTATATTGGAATCTTATTATTTAATTATTTTTATTTTTGAAACTTCTTATGGAACTTCTTGGATATTATTGGACATGCATTATACCTAGTGTTGAACTGTTTAACATGCTTAATCTGTTGATGCATATATTCAAAAATGCTTACCGTTTTCTGTGTTTGCATATGTATGCACCTAACCTTAACACTTGAATCTTTTCCATCTTTCACTCTTTGTTTTTAGTTTTGTGAAGAATAAGACTTTCGATGCCATTGGTGAGCCAAAAAAATGAACTAAATATATTTTTGTTGGTGTTTATGTGTGTGTTATTGCATTGCTTTTGTTCCCAACTAATGAACTAAAGAAGTCTTGTGTTTGTTCTTACATAGGATGGTGGTGTTGTGGTGCTTCTGAAACCTTCTAACTTGGAGAATTATGATGTTATTCTATTTATTGACTATTGGTTACTTCTGCATACTACAGAAATGGATGTATATATTACTCGTGAAATTATTCACCATATAAGTGCCCCTTATATTGTTCCACCGAACACTTTAATTAGCTTAGGTTGTAAGGAATCTACTGGAATCATTAATAATGGTCTAGCGTCTTTTGAGTTAATGGTGTCATGCTTATGATTTCTCCGACCTGATTCACTAATCAACTGTTACCAATTTTGGGGGCTCTTTCATGAACTTCATATTCAGAATATCGATATGGGAGACTTTGGATAAAGTAAATTTAATAACAGAAACATATGAAATCAGTCTCCTTTTGGATTTTTATTAGTTCTTTTCGTTTCTTTCTGATTGATTAACATTATTAATTGTTCTAGTTTATATTCATTCTTTTATTGTCATGTTTAAGCAGATCAAAGTAGAAGAACTTTGGGGAAGTGCTAAATCTGGTGGTTGGAAACCATCATCTGCTCCAAGATCTGACTGGCCCCGTATGTATTCTTTTTATTTTCTCAAAAAGATAAAAGAAACAGTAGGTTGTTAAAAAACATACATTTTGGAAAGTTCTGATTATAAATACTTTCTTTTTAATTCTGTGCTCATTTACATTGTGGCAGCACCTCCAAGAGAGAGCAATGGTTATCTGCGCGTACGTTGTAATGGTGGTCTGAATCAGCAGCGCAGTGCGGTTTGTATTCCATTCTTGACATGAACTGTTGTTATCATTAAACTTTGTTTTCTCTTCAGAATTCTTTTGGGTGGAAGAGAGAATACTGATTTTTTTTATTTTTTTTTTCGGTTGTGTGTGTGTAATTAACATATTATTTTGATGGATGTTCTAGATCTGTAATGCAGTTCTTGCTGCTCGAATCATGAATGCTACCCTTGTGCTACCTGAGTTGGATGCAAACTCCTTCTGGCATGATCACAGGTATCATCTTTTCAGCTATTTCATTGGTTTTCCTTTTTGTCTAAAATATCTCACTCACTTGCATAAGCAAGTCTAAGTTTCTTAAGGAAAATCTTGGACATAGGATATGTTCATATTTTTACATGAAAGTAAGTTGTGATTTGAAGATAAAATCTTCTGGCTTAGGTACACAATAAATTGTATTGAAGTTCCCCTCAGGAGAAACTTTTCTCTAACGGGCACTCTTTAGCCAATTATGTAACAATGATGAGAATTCTTCCAATCATGAATGTAAATATACAGACTCATCTTATATACACAAATGTATTGAAATTTTGCACTTAAATCTTGGGAGATAGGCTCAAGAATACAAAACATACATCTCAAACTGTTCCTTCAGATGTGTACTTTAGCCTTTAGTTGCTTGTTTAGAATTATAGAGTTTGACATCAATTCAACAACCAAAGATAATACTTATATAAAGTTTTAAAATCTTCATGAAGTTTACGCCAAATAACTAGTGTTGTTTTTGATTCATGGTTATCATCTCACTGCAGATAGTGGCTATTTGGTGATAAATCTAAGTTTATGTCAACAGGTGTCCTTTACATAAATGATGGACTTTTTTCTGTTTGAGAGCAATTTGATTTGTGACTGATATCTCTATAATTTATTTGTTGTCTCAAACCTTGAACTATCAATGAATCAAAGATCCTTATGCAATATGCATCAATTTATCAATCATTTGTCTTGAAACTGAACTCCGCTCAAATATTGTTAATCAATTTTATGCTTTACAACCGTAGAAGATACATCTCCCCTGAGGATATGTTGTCTGCTATTTTTGAGATGTACACTGCAGATGGTTTTGTTTCTAATATTATATATTGTTGATGGTAGTGTTTTGATTTTGAAAAGGGTAGAAAAGAGCCTTAATGGAAATGTATGGTTCTTGCTTTTTTGTGGGTGATTTGGCAACAATGAAACAGCCATAAATTTGAAAGGAAAAAAACAAAGAAGAAGAAAGTCTCTATGGGTTATAGGGCAAAATACTTTTTCCGGAACAGTCTCTAATGGTTTGGAAGACATTTCTTCCTCTTTATCAATCCCCAGTGGGAAGGTGACTTTTGTCAATTTTGCTTTCTACAGCTTCCTTTTTTTTTTTTTGGACTATTATATTGATATGGAGCAGTATATATTAATTTCGAAGTTTAGAAATTCAGGATTATTAATTATTTAATTCAAAATTTGTTAGGTTTTTATTTCTTATATAGTTTTGCCTTATATTTCAGTTGTCAGAAAAGACTTGATCTTATTGATGTATTACTGAATAGATGGTTTTGGTTACTTTTGCTTGTTCTTCAATTGTTTCTCCCCTTTCTTCCTCGTTTATTTTATTCAGTTATCTGTACCATGTTGTATACTGTATGTGGGTATCAGTGAACTCTATAATACACTGTATAGCTGGTACTTAGCTTTTAACAGGCATTTTTTATTGCCCTTTTGGACATCTTTTTCACTGTTTTATGTTTTTTTCTCTATTTCTTTTTTCTAATAAATTACTTATGTTTCTTCTTGAAAAAAAAAAAGAAAATATTGCAGTAACATGATTTTGTCATGTACAGTGGTTTCCAGGGTATCTATGATGTGGAGCATTTTATTCAGACACTGAGATATGATGTTCAAATAGTGGAAAGCATACCAGAAATTCAAAAAAATGGAAAAACCAAGAAAATAAAAGCATATCAGGTTGCAATTTAGTTATGCTGTTGTAGTGTCCATGGAATTAAATCTGCTAGTAATTTTTTGTTCTAAAAAAGTTAGAAATATTAACATTTTATTTAAATTCCTTTTCTTCCTCAACCTAGCTTCGGCCCCCCAGAGATGCTCATGTCAGTTGGTATTTGACAGAAGCTCTCGAGAAGATGAAGAAACATGGTGCTATCTATTTGACTCCCTTTTCCCATCGTTTAGCTGAAGAAATAGACAACCCTGAGTATCAGCGTTTGAGGTGCAGAGTTAACTATCATGCTTTAAGATTCAAGCCGCATATTATGAAGTTAAGTGAGTCAATAGTTGATAAACTTCGTGCCCAAGGCCATTTCATGTCAATACATCTTCGTTTTGAGATGGATATGTTAGCATTTGCTGGGTATGTTCTTATTTAATATTTCTTACTTTTCCAGAAAAATTTTGACATGTACTTGGTGCTCATGATTAGGTTCGTATAATCATTTGATTTCTTGATGATATAAAACTGTGTAATATGGGCAATGACTTGAGGATACAGAAAAATTATATCATTTAGACACTTTAAGATGACAGATTTTGGCAGTGCGTTATACATTTGTATGCTTGCATGTTTGTAGAATTTTGTATGATTATCTTTTTAATTATTTGATATCACATTTTGAATATAGAGTTGTATATTTGATAAAATAAATAATTATAAGGGAATAAATGAAAAGATTTGTCTTCCTATAAATAGGAATGCTTGTTAAGGTCTTACTGAGACAGGTATTCTGCAAGTCTCTCCTGTTTGCTGGTAAATTAAGTATTCACTGTAGGGGAAGGGATGAAAAATTATTCCATTGCTATTTTAACTATTTTATTTATTTCTATGAAGAGTTTGGCTACATTGACAACAAATAATGCATCTTGACGTAGTACTTGGTCTACAATTAAAAAGTGATGGGCAATATGGTATGAATGATCTGCAGGTGCATTGATATATTTAGCCCTGAAGAGCAAAGAGTACTGAAGAAGTATCGAGAAGAAAACTTTAAGGAAAAAAAACTTGTTTATAAAGAAAGACGGGCCATTGGGAAATGCCCATTAACTCCTGAAGAGGTGATTCTCTTGTTTATAATTGTTCCTTATTTGTTGCTTACCACTGTTATTTATTTTTACTGACAATTGATTGAGTTCATCAGGGTTATAAAAGATCTAATTCCATGGCAACTGCTATGTTGTCACTGGTGTTGTACATTGTATTTTCAATGTTGGCAAATCGTGCAATAAATACCAGTTTTTATCACTCTTCGTTCTGCAGGTAGGCCTGATCCTACGTGCTATGGGGTTTGATAATTCTACCAGGATTTACCTAGCTGCTGGTGAACTATTTGGTGGGGAGCGTTTCATGAAACCATTTAGGGATATGTTCCCTCACCTTGAGAATCACAGTTCTGTGGACCCCTCAGAGGAGCTGGTTGCAAACACACGTGGATTAATAGGGTCGGCTGTAGATTACATGGTTTGTCTCCTCTCAGACATCTTTATACCAACTTATGATGGACCAAGCAACTTTGCCAACAATCTTCTGGGTCACCGCCTCTACTATGGCTTCCGGACTACAATCAGACCTGACAGGAAAGGTCTTACCCCAATTTTTATTGATAGAGAGAATGGACGAACGGTAGGGTTTGATGAAGCTGTTCGGCATGTCATACTCAAAACAAACTTTGGTGGACCTCACAAGCGTATCTCACCTGAATCTTTTTATACAAATTCTTGGCCCGAATGTTTCTGTCAAATATCAACACAGAACCCTGCCAATGAATGCCCACCAGACAATGTCTTGGATATCTGAAACCGTCAATTGGAGAGAGAAGGGACAAATGATTTGCAATCCTTGCCCCGAAGAAATCTCTCAACATCTATACTAGAATGATTAGAAATTTTTTCTCAGCTGTTTTGTTGGTGGTTTGCCAATCTCCCCAGTAATGAGCCTGACACATCAAATTGGAGAAGATATGGTTTTCAATGTTATACTACTCAGCCTTTCAGGTGAGTTTCATGCCTGATATTGGTATAGCTTTAGATTGATTTAGTTAAATTCATTAGTGTGTTTGGTTCCTTTTTCTTTTGTTTTCATACTTTCTTTGTAGCTTTCTAATTCAATATACAAGCACATAGAAAATGATTCTAATGCAGAGAGAGCTGAAGTAGAAACTTGATAACTTAAATTACTGTAGGCAGGAAGGAAGGCAATATAAAATTTTTTTGAAGAAACATAAGAAGTTCATTTTCGTACATCAATTAGACATTAGAATGTTTAGAGCAAATGTGGATTTTATTCATCTTGATTCTTGAGGGCTGGTGAAAAAATGATAAGAAGAAATTCAACAAACATCTTCCGGTTGAGAACTATTAAAATAATTCAACAAGATAGATTGACTCTATTAGGTGACTGAATAGGTGGGATATTAAGCAAGCTTGTTGAGATAATGAGTAAAGAGCTCAAACTGGATATTTCTTTGTTCTGATCATTCCATACTTATTGTGCTACTGATGGCTCTAGTGAATATATAGCATGCCCTTGATGTTGAAGTTCTAGGATTGTCTCTAGTAAAGCAGTGGCTAGGAATTGTTGCTGCTTTGATGAAATTAAATCAAGATCTAAAATTTTACTTCAAATTGTCAACTTTAGTTCGTATATTTCTATTAGCAAAACCATTTCATTACCATTGTAATATAAATGATTATAGGTTCTAGTTTCATATTCTTCCTTAAGTTTTTCGATCATGTATTTTGCACTATTGCATTGTTCTCCAGCATTTCCTGGTCTGATGGTTTAATTTGATGAAAGATGATAGCTTTTTTTTCTTTTTTAAAAAAAAACTGTAAATAGGGACATTTTTGGTTTCTGCAGGTTCATATTATCTGGGTTCTGGATCAAATGATTTACAATTTGGATGAAAGAAAAGAGCAACTTATAATTTATGTTGTATGTAGTGTATTAAACATTTGATATTGAGTTGACCACACGCCTAGTTTTTGGAAAAAACAGTGATTACTAATGATCATTATGATTTAGGATGATGGATGGGATCCTCTTTACTTAATTTTTTTTAATTTAATTTTAGGCTCATAATTTTATCTATTAATTCTTACAATTCAATGGTGATTATAATTGTTGAATTGTTAGTATTAAATGTTTTTTTTTTATTTTACGCCTCAGTCATTGGACCGAATAGATCTACTGATTAAAAATTTGTATTTCAATTTAAGTAAAAAATTTAAATTAAGAGATCTGACCTTAGAAAAATATTTTTGTTTCAAGCAAATTGAGTTACCAAACTGTTGGCTTTGTATTGTATTTTGATTATAACTATACATGCATATATGGGAGAGTTGTTAAAGTTTGATTAGCATTGAGGGATGATTTTTAACTTAAAATTATGCAACATTGGGTATTATTTTTTAATGGATGTTTTTATAAACTAAAAATAATGATATTTTTTTAATTAGTATTTTTAAAGTTTAAGGATATATTTGATAATATTTTTTTTTTAAAATTGTTCATGGAAATAAAAAGCATAAAGTATAAAATGTTCGATAAAAATATTTTAAAAAATTAAATTTAGTATAAGTTTTTTTTACCTAATATCGTATAATAGTTAATGTTGAAGGTACATACCTTGATTTGATTGATATTAATTGTTAAAAAAATTATTAATTATAGTAGTGTTATTATTGATTAAAAAATTATTTTTATTTTAATATTATTGTTTAAAGAAAATAAAATACTATAATATGTCATTAGAAAATTATCTTAAATATATAAGATATGGTTTTTAATTTTTTTTAAACACTGCAATGTTATAATATATTGACATTACATTACATGTCTATTAAAAGTGGGAATTTAGATAATAGTCTTTTGTCTTGAAGGTTTATGCCTATACTAAAAGTAGATTCTATGCTATGTTTTGTTGAAATGGATTTGCACCTTCAATGCATGCTGGACAAGAACAATTTAGATCTCCTAGACCATACTGTTGGAGAAGTCAAATAAAACTTACATACTCAGTGAAAGCACAGATTTCTGGTCAAGGGTATGCTCCAATAGCAAATCGTCTAGGAAATGTAGCATCAGACTTTCTGGCTGTTTAAAAACAGATCTTTAATTTTTCACTGTTGGATTTGCAGAAACTTGGTTCTGTAAAACTAATCTGGACTTGAGTTGTAGATGTCTGATCATGCATTTAGTTGAAATTAAATCTTTCGATTTTTTTATGGGTATCTATTTAAGTACATAAGTACAGTTGGGTACTTGGTTTTACTTCATATTGATGAATATGGAATCAGAAGTTTGATCGGATAGTGCGATGTTGATGGTATGGTTTTGGACTCAATACACCATTTGATAGTGTACAGTGGCCATATAAATTTGGACAATTAGAACTGCTCCAACGATCTGCATCTGAAGTTTTAGACAAGTGGAGAGTTGTAGGTTATTTATTGGCATATTGAAGTTAAGAAACATGGTTATCATAACTGTGCCTGGATTGAGCTTTGTCTGGACTGTTCCTATATTTGCTTTTTCATAATTGGAAGATGTTGTATCAACCAGTGCTATTTTGAAAGTGATAAGGAGACCTTTTCTGGTATGACAGATAAGAACAAATCTGATTCCCCAAAGTAAAGATGGGTGAAACCTTCTTGCTGCCATGGTTGTATGAGGTAGTCTGGGATCTCAATCTGAACGAACTGTTCTGACTGAGAGGGTGGTAGTTAGTATGCATTAAATTTACTACACTGCACATATTCTTTTACTTTTTGTTGTGGAGGATGAATGAGTGTTTTTATAGTTTTAGTAAAGGAAGAAAAACGGTTTCTATACACATGGTAAGAGTTCATGAAGGGTAATTTAATAAAAGGTAGACACTTGGAATTTGGAAAATATTCTACTTCATAAAGATTGAAAATTTTATAAGAAAAAGATTGTTTTGAAAGAAGATAAAGATTCTGTGAGTGTTTGCACTATGAGAGAACAGGATCTTCTATTGAAAAAATAGATAATCAAAATTATTATTGATTAAAATCATTGGGTTTTATAATATCATGTGATCTTTAGGTATATTCTATAATTTATCTGTTAAATTGTTTGTTCTATTGTGAAAGATTCGACCAAACTGCAATCACAAAGCATACTATGATCTTTGAAAAACATGGCTTTGATACCAAATTGAGGTTGAAGGTTCTTTCTATCACCGAGGTATTTTCTCACTAGGTTGCACTCTTTTAGCAAGTTATAACAGAGGAATTTTTTACGAATGATAGGAGCAACCTTCATAGTTTTAATGTGTAGCGATAGTGCTTAATTAAAAACTTTGAGAAATGAACATTATAAAAACCAAGATTTAATCCAAATATTAAAATATTTTTGAAATTATTTAAGAAACAAAAGATCTTTAAGAATGAAATTTAGTTAAGAATAATGAAGAAGGAAGAGAGAATTTTTTGAGGCAAACACTTCTTGTTCTTCCTCGACGAGGAACTCTTCTATTTATAGTACCAGGAATAAAGAATATTTCAAAGCATAGACCATACAATTATTATAAGCGGGGACCATTTTAACATAATTAGTACTACTAACTCAACAAAGGACAACATGCTTTAACAAAACAGAATCAATTCAAACTTTAATTATTACAATCATAAAGTAAATTTTAACTATTTAATTCTAAATCACACACAGAGGAAAATTTTGGACAAGAAATCTTATTGAGTTGGATTTTTACAGAGAAGAGGACATATTCATTTTTGGAGTACGGTCAGATGAGGCTTTATTTGTCTCTATCCATTGTTCATAAAGTATGTCTTTTATTTTTTATGAATAAAATCCCATGAATGTGGATCAAAATCTTCAAAAGAATTTTGAGGATATTAAAAATGTACTGGTAGTGGTCTTAAAGATAGAGATAGTTGTGAGGATTGTTGGGTTGTTTCTTTAAGATTTTGAGCTGGTCAAATAGTTATGTTTATTTCTGAAAGATGTTGTCAACTTTCTGTACGAAGGCTAATATCTGGAAAGGGACCTGGGTTGTCTTATTGCTGACTATTGTTGTCTTATTCATGGTTACTAGATGACTTGTTTATTCTAGAAGTAAAGACTTTTTGATATTGTCTGTTTTGAAACTCATATCTATAAGGATACTCTTCCCATGGTACTTGGATTGTGAGAGGAGACCATATTTATGATAGAATACAAGAATTGAGTTCTGTAATTTGTCACTGAAATTCTCTGTACTCTCGAGAATGTTGTTCATATAAGTTGTAAGAGAAAACTTCATATTCCTTAACATAAGAAAAATGGTTTAGTATGTTATTATTATCAAGAATGTTAAGCTTTTTGAAATTGATGATAGTATGCCTTTTTGTCTTTTGTCTTTTGTTTTTGATGTTTATATTTTTCAGTAAAACATGCTAAAAGAATTCGTGCCACTATTTCATAGGATTAAACCATGTAAGAAAAGTAATTATTCTGTAATTGGGGGTTTACAAACAAGATTTCATATAATTTCCTTCTTAACTTTGATTCATCTTTGTAAGCCATTGAAACGTATTTAAAATGCGAAATTCAATACCAATCTGATAATTACTTAAAAAATATCATAAAAATTATAATGTATTATTGGTACTTATCTCTTTGTGAATACACTTTACTTGAAAAAGAGTTATAAAAGGATAGTTTGGATAAACTAGTTCAATATTTTCAAGAGTAAAAGTTTCTTGGGTTGTAAGGACTTGGATTTTGTAATGGAGGAATTATGTTTTTAAGGTTTGAGATTAATGGAAGAATATGTCATAGATTAGCTGTTGAAGAGATTGGTAGTTTAGGTTTTCAATTTCTATGAAATCTTTAGTTGGGCGAAATATGTTAATTGATGGGATTATAAGAAAGGACATGTCGAGTTTAGATGGCTGAATAAGGGTTTTGTGTTGGTGAAGATAGGAGAGTGTGTCTGCGAATATGTTTGATTTTTCTTTTTATATGTGAGACTGCAAAACTGAACTAAGAGAACCAAAAGGACTATCTTGGCAACTGTGAGTTGAGTATTTGCCTTTGTTTAAAATGGAGTATCTTTAAAAAGGAACACGTCTATTTCAATGCGAAAAATATGGTCAATGAGGTAGAACTGAAAATTTTCAATTCGTCTTTTCATTATTAAAATCTCTTTTAAAGTTGAATGGTAATGCTGTTTAGTTATGAAAAAACTATTACTTTTGTATCTATATATTTGTCTTTTTCCTTTAACTTCTTTAAGAAGGATAGTCGCCCCGTAGTAATTACTTGGTCTGTTTGAAGTATTCTTCTTCCGGAGGAAGAAATCTGAAGAGGTGAAAGATGATGTGTGATTTCTTTGATTTTTCTGATAGTTATAGTTTGTTCTGTGTATTATAGTGGGATATTTTTTTTAACATATTTTGTAATGGCTTAATGACTGAAGATATTCTTGAAATGAAATCTATCATATAATTAATAATATTAAGAAACTTTTGAATTTGCTTGTTGATGAAGTTATCATTCATAAAATTCAAAAGTTGTTGACCGATGTGGGATTGCAAGGCATAGGATTAATTGGTAATTTTCATTCTAAGAAAATCAATCTTTTCTACTAAGAAGACGCATTTTGTTGGAAAAAGCTTTATTCCATGTGAAATGATGATATCATGGAATTACTTTAGATGGATGATGTGTGTTCTTTATCCAATGAAAATATCATCTATGTAGACGAGGAGATTATTTGCCAATGGGATAAATATATTGACCATTGTTTTTTAGAATATGAGGGGAGTTGTTTTAAGATTGAAGGGCATCACTTGTCATTGGCTGTGTTGATTAAGAATACAAAATGTTGTTCTGTATCTTTTTGTAGGTTGAAATCCAAGTTGTCAAAATCATGCTTTAAAATTGAACTTTGAAAATTTTTTTACTTGTGAGTGATTAACAAAGAAAACTTGTTTGTTTGAAATAGAAAATTTATCATCATCTAAAAATAAATTCAGCAGACGATGATTAATAACCAATCTTAATTTTTCGTTGATCTGTTTACTTCTTTTGTTAATGCAGAAGGTTTGACAGGTTCGTGGAGAATGCGTGGGCTTTAATAAGACCTTATTAGAGTTTTTGTAATTTTGATTTGGTAAGTTTGAGATGGTTTGGCTCATTCTTGAATGGTTAGCTTTTATTAGGTTGAGATCTTCATTCTTTTTGAAAGTAAAATAATCTAAAATTGTTCATTTTTTCATAAAAAATAAGAACATTTTTTGAGAAAATTTGAATAGTTGTCTGCTGTTGAGTAAGTGGGAATGTAGGTCTTTATGTCTTCAAATGGGTAGACAAGGTATTGATACTAGACTAGACCCATGGATAAAAATAATACTTTGTATAATAACCTATTGAGCTAGAGTGAAACTCTTTTTTCAAATAATTGAGTTAATATATCAAATCCAATTATAAATTTTTTTTATAGGTAATAAAGAGTCAAAGAAACCTGTGTCTAATAACTAATCTGAGAAAGAATTCAATATGGACTGATTTGCTGATAAGAATTGTTGAGAATGTTTCATTTTTGGCTGCTTTAAAATACTGTTTATAGGGTCTGTCGAATTCAGAAGGAATGTTGTTAGTATAAAGTATTTATGTTATAACACTAGTGTCAATAAGGTTAATGATCAATGAGTTTATCATATTTTATAGTTCGGATGAGTATTAAAACATTAAGGGTAACAGGGTTTGTAGCTAGGACTGGTAATGGGTTTGAAGGTATTTGAGAGGGTTGAATTTGAAATGAATCATTTGATTGTGAGGAATCTTCAGAAAATTCCTCTTCTAAACTTTCTAAGGAAGGAATTTCTTCTCCTATCATAAAGAAAATGTCATTAGTTTCATGTTCTTATTCTAAAAATACAAGTTCTAAATCAAAATCTATTTCTTGAGGAATGATTTGGAGTATTATCTTCATGACTTTGTCTCGCTATTTGGTTTTTGGATATTGTTTTGTAAAATGAACTTTCTTCTTGTAAATAAAACGTCTATTTGCCTTGAATTTGGTCTTTTTCTTATGAAGAATCTCCTTTGTCTTTTAAATTTGAACTTCCGAGAGGATTGATCATGGAACTGGAATTTCTAAAATGTCTTCTGCCTTTTTTGCGTTTGTAAGAACAATTACCCTGGAAAGAATCTCCTTTACATTTAATTTTTAGTTCACTTCTATCACATGCTTTTCCAATCTTCTTTTGGACAATGGAGTATTCTTTCAAGAACTTTGAGCTGCTACAATGCTTCTTTAGTTGATGTAGGACATGTTGAAAGAGATCACTCGTAGAAACTTGAGCTAGGTTTAGTTTCCGTGATTCTATAAATTAGAGTGTTTCTGAACCAAGGGAATCTGGAAGTTGATTCGGATAGGCTTGCTTGAGATTAGGGTTATCAAGTCCTCCCAATAAGATAGAATTGTTGTCAAGCCATTTTGAAATGTTTGCTCAGTTCTTTAAAAGACTGAAAGAGCACCACTCGAGTTTGAAAAACTCGTCTCAAGCATTATCTTCAACATGGATTGGATTGCCAATAAACTTTAAATAGATAAAGAACATGAATTAGTTTATGCTTTTACAGTTTGTAATTTGGGTATGTTTGTATTCTCTTAGATGAAGCCACCGTTCTTAGAGAGAACCAGTCATTTTTACTACGAAATCAAGTATTACTTGTTTGACTTATTGCACTATCAAATCCAAAATCATACCATGACATAGCACTACCCTATCAACCTCGGATTTTATATTCATCAATGTGGAGTCAAATCAAGTACCCATTTGTATTTATATACCTAAATAGATACCCAGACAATTATTTAGATTTTCTTCGAAAGTGTTCTCATTTTTTAGAAAAAAATTAATAGTTTTGGATCACTTTACCTTTCAAAAAGAATAGAGATCTCAACTCCAACAAAAGTTAGCCATTTAATAATAAGTCCATAACATTTCAAATTTGTCTAAGTAGAATTACAGAAACTCCAACAACAATGTTTTGATGAGTTCATACAGTCTCTATCGATTTATTAAGCCTTTTACATTAATAAAAAGAAATAAATATATTAGAGAAAAATTAAGATTAGTTATTGATTATCGTCTGTTAAATTTATTTTTAATTGATGATAAATTTTTTATTTTAAATAAATAGATTTTTTTTGTTAAGCTCTCCCAAGCAAATGTTTTCTTCAAGTTCAATCTTAAAGCAGGATTTTGTCAACTTGGAATTCAATTTCAGCAAAATACAAAATAGGCACCCACTGGGTGTAGCTTGGTGGCTCTATCTTGGAGGAGCATTCGTGCTAATTCTAGATTCGAATCATTGGGAGTGCATCTAGGTGTAAGAGTTTGGTGCAACACCGATTTTATTCGATCATTTGGTATCGTTGGTCAATTGGGTCGAGTCGGACGCCTGTTGGTTAAGGGTCTGGGTCCCGTTCCGGTAACGCTGTTCTAGGACAGTCGAGAGCCTGGGTCTCCTTGACGGAGTATCCTGAAATGTTGGTTGGCAGTCGGAGTTTTCGGATTTTAAAAAAAAAAAAATTAAAAACAGCATTTTGTATTCCTGATTAACACTTTTAATGACAAGTGATACCTTTTGATTTCAAAATAGCTCCCTATATATTCCAAAAGGCAATGGTCTCGATATTTGTCCTAATAGCAAATAATCTTCTAATCTACGTCGAAGATTTATTGCTTTTTTTCACCAAATGGCAAGTAATTTCAATATATTGCTTTTTCACATGCAATAATTTTTTCTGTCTTTTTGATAAAAAAGATTGATTTTTTTTTTAATAAAAATAACATATTTGACTACAAGTCAAAGGCAAGTGTAGATCAACACTCATCATGTA